>CM037789.1:58702842-58752842 GCA_021229015.1 Solen grandis | reverse complement strand
CTTAACGTCTTTGCCATGTTGATATTGATTTTTTTAAATAACAATATGAACAAGTATTTTAGAGCACATTAGTACCTTTCAATAGGTATGCAGCATTTGAAAATCAGTTCAGTAATGACAAAGTTATAGTGCAAAAACCATATGACATGGACATAATTTTGACTCGATATTTGGTGTTTTCTCAAGGATTAGCCGTTTTTATCTCGATAACTGTTAACAATAAGTTTATACATAAAGCGTATGAAATGTAGCTAACTTGAAGACCTTTTGAATGGTACCAAGCATTTTAAAATTAGATTTTATATAAGAAAGTTAAATTGAAAATAATAATTTCTGCATGCAAAAAGAGGAAGGCCTGGCATTGAACCTTGGAGGACACCATTTCCCTCCACTCTTTTATGCATTAATTTTTAAGTGATGCAAAGTAACTACGGTCATGAAATATTAATGGGAGAAAATTAAAACAACGACTTTTGCAATGCAGTGATATTTTTCGTCTGACGTCACCAGACATTCAACTGACATTGTCAACAAATATATGCTCTACAGCTGATACTTCTGTACTGATCTCCATAGTTTTTAAACATATAGATTGATATCTTCTACAGGTGCATGTCATTTCAAGATTGTCTGACATCCCAAGATGTTTAACTACGAATTGTGCAGGGCAGAAAGTCCTATCGTTTGTTCAACAAACGAAATTTCTAGTTATTAGGACTTTCTGCCTACTGGCAGAAAGTCCTATTGGGTTTGTACTTTTTTTTAATTATTCTTATTATTCTTTTTTTCTTCCTCTTATATTTGTGTTAATTTTGAGGTGTTGCCATTGACTCAGAACAATGAAAATTTTATGACATATATTTCAAACCATGAGCTTTCGGAAGCAATGAATTTCATATTCACATGACGTCATATAACGCCAGATTCGACGTCAGGTGAAAAAGTTTGTACGCGGTCTACAGCCATTATTTCTGGACCGATTTTCATCAAAATTTCACAGGATGTGTATGTTAGGCTCTAGTTGTGCCTTTCGGTGTCCGTGTTTCCAAATTCGAAAAGGCAAAGGTTTTATGGCGAATCCAAGATTCGAACTAATGACGTCAAATTTCAATGCGTATAAAATAGCTTTCAGAAGAGCTAGAAAGCTGATATTTGGACTGAATATTAGTCTCTAGGTCTTCTTGACATTCTGAAAAGATGAACGCCATATGACGTCACATGACGTCATAATGCTAATAAAACTTTCGTATTAAAACTTAACGGTTTTTAAGCCCTGTTGGATTTATTTTTTGTATGATTTGCTTGAAATTTTGTCTGAAGATGCAATATTAGATTCTATGGAGCCATGTCACTTCCGTTTCCGGAAAATCCCAAAGGTCAAGGTCATATATCAATTATCGTGTTTTTCTTCGGCCTTAAATATCTCAAAAACGGTAAAAATTCTATGAGACACTATGCGTATAATTTGTAGTGCTTAGAAAGACCTTTCAGATGATATTTAGTTTTTGATGATCGGAATTGAATCGGTTGAGTTATGGCGTAAAAACAAAAATTCGGTAACCATGAGTGTGTTTAACAGTTTATATCTCGAAATTCTTTGATTTTTGAAAATATGATGATGAATATTACTTGTAGAGCAATGTTTGGCCGTTCTTTTGATGCTTAAAGTTTAATGATTGACCTAAGATTCATGGAGGAATGGGGAAAAAACTGAATTCGTGCATATAGCTTTGGTGATTTTTTCATTTTTCAAGAGGTTTAAGAGCTTGTATCTCTAAAAATATTAAAAATATTCCTATAGATAAAGCGTGTGAAATGTAGAGAATTTTAAGACGATTATTTTGGTAGCTAAAGTTTTGAAATTGGTAAAAAAATAAGTAAGTTACATCAAAAATAAGAATTTCAACATGTAGAATTTCTGCGCTTTGGCCGTCATGTCAGAGTTTTACGGCTTATATCTTAAGAATCATTAGAAATAAGTCCTTACATTAAGCAAGTGAGATGTAGAGAATTTTAAGACGATTATTTTGGCACCTAGATTTTTTGAAATTGATCAAGAAATAAGGAAGTTACATAAAAAATACGAATTTAAAGCCAATTGTAAGAATTTTCATAAAATATCCTACTTTCGCTTTCACCTTAATTAAAGCATTTTCGGAAAATATAAGTTTACAGATATGTATTAGTCATATAAATTGAAAAAAAAACACTTTTACTTATATCATATTGATATTACTAGCTAAACAAGTGTACCGTTCCCGGTGGCCGAGTGTTTAGAGCGTCCGCCTCGGGAGCGGAGGTCGTGGGTTCGATACCAAAGTCGTAAAAAATGGTACTGTTATAGCTCCCTTGTTTGACACTTAGCATATCAGGGTAGTTGCAGGACTGGTTGGCCCGGTATCAGGATAATGTGACTGGGTGTGGTATCATGCCACATGTCTACGACGTGATACTGCAGTGTGGCAGCACTATAACTGTGTACCCGGGTACAGGTATTTGGTGATAAATCAATAGGCAATAAGACATGAGTGTCTCGATAGCTCAGTGGTAGAGCGCAGGAACGGTAGTCCTGAGGCCCTGGGTTCGAGTCCCGGTCGAGCCATGATTTTTTCACCACCTGTTACATTTGGCGCCCAACGTAAATAACCTACTGTTTGATATGGCTACTGCTTCGGCACCTCAAGAACTTTTCACAATGTTCTTTGTCTCAAAGAATTCGGGACGAATTCTAAATTTGGAGGGGGAATATGTACCCGGGTACAGGTATTTGGTGATAAATCAATAGGCAATAAGACATGAGTGTCTCGATAGCTCAGTGGTAGAGCGCAGGAACGGTAGTCCTGAGGCCCTGGGTTCGAGTCCCGGTCGAGCCATGATTTTTTCACCACCTGTTACATTTATTTGTAACCGGGGTCTTAATCAGGAAAAAGCCCAGTCGAGTTCTTTAGTTTATTTCCATTACTAGAATGGGTCTGAAGATATATATACAAATAAAATAAACATCAGTACTAAATACTGAATAGCACATAGTAAAATAAACGGAATTTCCCATGGTTTCCATTGACAATTATTGCATGATCAAACAATTAAATAACCAAACCGATTTAGACAAATGGTTTGTATATAAATCTAGATCATATAAATAAATGTTAATAAAGGATTCTTATACATGGTAAATCTAAAGTAAAATACATAGTTATTACTAAACATAACTTACCAGCTGGTATAACTGAGCAAACGGAGGTAAGGTTAGCAGGAAGATCTATGAGGTATCTAGATGCTTCTTGTAGGAAAGACAGAGCCAGAATGTCAAATAGGGGGTGCAGGGGACATGCATGTTAATGTCGGTCATGTGACATGGACTGAGAACTAATCAACCTTGCACACAATTCTTGCTTACTCCCAACTCTCAATAGTGACAAGTGCTCACGTTACATAAATGTGTACTATAAATAGACCAATAAGTTAAATATAACAATGTAGAATATCCCTTTGCAGTGAGGCCCTGTGATGGGGGTAATGAAACATCACCTGGGTTACATACTCCCCCTCCAGGTGAAAATGTCTCCTGACATTTACAAATCAGGATAAAACAACCAATATCCTGGACCAATACCAAGATGAAGAATATAACAATGTTAATCCACTGAAACACACATAGAACGATACCATAAATAGCAGTACAAATACATGGTTGTTGCCAACAAAATTGATCCGAGCAAATTTGATTCTGGCTCAAACAAAAAGTGAAACAAACATCACCTAATAAATTAACCTGCCGGGTCAAAAGACAACTCATAACACTGCGCATTTGCAAGGCTGTGCGATACAATACAAAATACAATACAAATCCCAGCAAATCCAATCCTGTTAGGACTTGCTGACAATAAAAACCAAATAAAAAATAATTTAAAAATACAAAATCAGGCAAAAGTCACTTGACAAAGAATATATTCACCCCCGCAGCCGCTCCTAAACCCACAAACAACTAAACCATGATCTCATCCTCCAGGTTTGTCCAGTTCAAGACAATTTGAGGTATGTGCAACTGGCCAAACCTGTCTGGAGGTCTCCGAGATCTGGTGGAGCGTCTGTTCGGTTGTGGCTCTGGTTGGGTTTCCGGGCTTGGAATAGAGGGTTGCGAGTTCGTATGGGTAGTCTCATGAGACTGACCCTGAGACTGGTCTCTGTAACCAGATTCCACAGGCGAACCAACACCTGATCTGTGGGACCTTTCCTGACTGACAGAGCTCGAGTCTTGCAGAGGACTCTCCGAGGTTCGAGACCTATGGCGCCAGTCAAGGTTACTTGGACTCCCTGAAGGATCCAGGTCCACAAATGGGCTGTTTGAGAGCCCCGATCTACGGGAACAATCTGACCAACTCGTATCACCCATACGATCCCTAGCCATTAAGTGGGAACGGGTCGAGCTTGGCCCAGATCTTCCCTGGTCTGCTCTCTGTCTCACTTCTTGACGTCTGTTATTCCTCCTGTGAGGAATAACATAGACTCCCGTATCTGATCCGTCATCGGAACTGGACTCCAAGGCTGATACAATCTCATGTCTGGGCGCAGAAACAGTCTCAGACTCGCGACTTTGTCTACCCACTTCAGCTGGAGCCACTTCATCAACGGGGATGCTGTTGAATGGTAACAACATGTTTCTATGAAGAGTTCGGACTTTGGTACCTTTCTCCAGTCGGACTTTGTATACAGGAAGGCCAGGGTTGGGAACAGAGATGACCACATAAGGGTCCTCTTCCCACTTGTCCGCAAGTTTGGCCTTACCCTGTATACCAACCTTTCTTACCAAGATCCTGTCCCCTGGTTCCAGAGCCGACTCTCTAATGGACTTGTCATAATACCTCTTGTTGGTGTCACTGACTTTCCGTGCATGTTTGGCTGCTTGCTCATACGAGAACTGCATCCTGGCTTTCAATTTGCTTCCATAGCTCTGAGGTCCTGCAGAAACCCCCTCGGGTATTGGAGAAGTACCCAGGTAAGCATCCACTGAAAGCCTGGGATGCCAGCCAAACATGAGGAAATGAGGGGCAAAGCCGGTAGCATCACTCTTAGTGGCATTATAGGCCTGAACTAAGGGAGCTACATACGACTTCCAGTCAGATTTCTGGTGGTTCTCAAGTGTACCCAGCATCTTGAGAAGAGTTTGGTTAAATCTCTCTGCCGAACCGTTGCACATCGGATGATATGGGGTGGTTCTGGTTTTCTCAGTGTGAGAAAGTTTACAGAGCTCTTTGATAATCCTACTTTCAAAGTTGCGTCCCTGATCACTATGGAGCCTGGCTGGAAAGGAGTAGTACCTAAAGAAACTTTCATACAAAGCTTTCGCTGTTGTCTGAGCAGTTTGATTACGGCAAGGGACAGCCTGAGCATATCTTGTAAAGTGATCGGTTATCACCAGAATATGCTCATAGCCCCCCTTAGACCTTTCCAAAGATAGGAAGTCAATACAGACAAGCTCCATAGGATAGATGCTAGTTATTGGGATGAGCTTGGCTACTGGTTTGATACCGGTCTTACGTCGAATACATCTTGGACAAGATCTTACTTTGTAGTCAATGTCCCGTTCCAGTCCAGGCCAGTAAAACCGTTGCTTGGCTAACCAAAGAGTCTTTTCTATACCCTGGTGCCCGGTTTCCTCATGAATGCCCTGCATGGCTCTGGATCTGTAAGAACTAGGAACAACAAGTTGTTCTACAGGTTGTCCATCAAGAGATGCAGATCTGTACAGAACATTGTTCTTGAAATGGAGTTTATTCCATTCCCTTAAGAACTTCTGCACAGCTGGAATCTCTCTCCTGAATACTTTCTCCCTGGGACGAGAACAGCTGCTCCGCAGGTGGATAACACGGGCTAGATCGGGGTCATCCTTCTGCACAGAGTGCCAGTCAATCTTGCTAAAGCTGTCCAAGTTGGACGATTCTCCATTGGCCAAATGAAGAGTGTCACAAGAAGACAAACTTTCAACAAGAGGAAAGTTGGAGACAACAGACTGGCAGATTGCTTGTACTGTGTCAGGAAACAGTCTGCTGAGAGCATCAGCATCTGTGTTCTGCTTGCCAGATCTATATTTAATTGTAAAATTATAGTTGGCAAGTGCAGCAACCCATCTGTGCCCAGTGGCATCTAGTTTGGCAGTGGTAAGGATGTAATTGAGAGGATTGTTGTCTGTGACAACCTCAAATGTATTCCCCATGAGGTAATCATGGAATTTGTCCGTAACCGCCCACTTTAATGCCAAAAATTCCAACTTATGAGCTGGGTACTTGCGTTCACTAGGACGCAACCCCCTACTGGCATAGGCAATGACCCTTTCAACTCCGTCCTGGTTCTGATAGAGAACAGCTCCCAGTCCAGTACCACACGCGTCCGTATGGATAATGAATGGAAGCGTATAATCTGCATATCCCAATACAGGAGGGTTGACAAGTTTTTCCTTCAATGTGTAGAAGGACAAAGCCTGCTCTTCAGCCCAGATCCATTCTGCCGGCTTATTGGGACGCTTCCCAGACTTCCTCTTTGCCTTAGCCTTCTGAGTACAGTGGCCCTCAAGTAGAGCATTCAGAGGCTGTGCAATGGAGGAAAAGTCCTTGACAAAGCGCCTGTAATACCCGGCAAAACCAAGGAACTGACGAAGCTCCTTGACATTGCTTGGTGGCTTCCAGTCTCTAATGGCAGCAGTCTTCTCAGGATCAGTTGAGATTCCTTCCTGAGAAACTACATGCCCGAGGTAACTGATAGAGGAGTTGAAAAACTCGCATTTGGAGGGCTTTAGCTTCAAGTTATGCTCTTCTAGCCTTCCAAATACGGCCTCTAAACGTGAGATATGTTCTTCAAACGTTTTAGAGAAGATGAGAACATCATCTATGAAAACGAGGCATTCCCGAAGGTGTAGCTGGCCCATACACTTCTCCATGAGGCGTTGAAAAGTGGCAGGAGCATTGCAGAGCCCAAAACTTAACCGTTCGCACTCGTAAAAACCCAGGTTACCAACAGTGAATGCAGTACATGGTTTGGACTCTTTGTCCATCTCCACCTGCCAGTAACCTGACCGCAGGTCCAATTTGGAGAAAAACATGGATCCTGCGATGGTATCGATGGTATCATCGAACCGGAGAAGTGAGTAAGCATCCTTACGAGTACGAGCATTCAAGGTACGGTAGTCAATACAGAAACGAAGGGAATTATCCTTCTTCCGTACCAAGACTATGTTTGAAGAGTAAGGACTCTCTGACTCCCTAATAGCTCCTGTGGCCAACATATCCTTGAGATGTTGTCTCACCTCCTCATACATGCCTGGAGGAATCCTCCTGTATGGTTGTTTGAAAGGAGTGTCATCAGTCAACACAATCTTGTGCTTGACCAAGTTAGCACATCCCAGATCAGTGATCCCCTTGGAAAAGATATGATCCCATTTACCAAGAACTTGCTGAGCCCGGAGATACTGGTCATCAGTAAGTTGGGATCTATCTATTTTCACTCCAAGCCCTTCAAGAGTTGAAGGCTGAAACGGAGTTGAAGGAGAAGGCTGCAAATCTGAAGCAAGACTATCAACAACCTTCACTTCACTGATCTGACAGATAGGCGACCTGGGTTTAATCACCATAGGTTTTGCAGAAATGTTGCAGACTTTCACAGAAATCCTGCTGTAGTCAAAGTTTTGCAGCTTAGCTACTCTTGGGCAAACTGTAAGAGAAGAAGAAGTAATATTCTCTGTTACTACTTCTGAAACGGAGTTGCCCACATTCCTGATAAAACCGTCTACAACAACGGTCTGATACGGATCCACTGAAATGGGTTTGCGGCTGCAAGCCTTAACAGTGAATGTATCTACATTCAGACAATTCATGGCCAACTGCCATTCTTCAGGTATATCTGAGCCTGAAGTAAACTTGTTCTTCAATGGTCTGATAACATTGGTTCCAATAATAACCGGACATGTGTGGTTAAAATGTGTATCTGGAACCACAAGGACTGGTACATGTAAAGTAAAATCAGATATAAATGGTACAGTGACATCTGTATCAATATACCCAAGATAATTCAATTTAGAACCATCAGCCACTGAAACATCCAAAAGAATCTGCAACTCTTTCAGAGGAGGTTTGATAGGCAAAGAGTGATAGAAAGACTCTGAAACCGTAGAGATCATTGATCCACTATCAATTAAAGCAGTGGTCTCCTGTCCATGAAGATAAACACTGGACTCATTAGCATGACCAACGAAATCAGGTTTCACAGTTTGGCCGTGGGACTTGTCCGCAGCCTCTGTATGGCCATCTACAGAGGCTTCTTCCCGTTTAAAGCACCATCTCTGTCAGAGTTGGGCTTATTATAGGAATAAAATCCCCTACCACGTCCTCTAAAGTTGTTCCTATTGGTATTATTGCCATATACCCTGTTGTTATTGGGCCTGTAGCTGTTGCTGTGAGACTCGTTGAAGCTTGGGTTGGAGCTGACACTAGCCCGAGAACCTTGATCTAACTTCTGGAGGATCAAACTAAATTTCGCATCCAGTTTAGATTCAAGTTTCTTCTCCAACAGATCAAGCTTCTGATCAAATCTCTTCTCCACCCCCTTGATCTGGTCTTCAGCAACAACAGGTTGATGTGTTGGCTTCTTAAATGTGGAGGCAGGGACCATTGAAATTTCTTTCTCCACTGTCCTAACCTCCCGGAGTAAGTCATCATAACTCCTGAGTAAATCATACTTATGACGAGTTTGATTCTTAAGTTTCTCCGAAGACAGAGACGTCCAAAATTTGTGACGGAGAAGATCATTCTTAGCCTCTTTGGCTAACTGTCCCTGATCCACAGCCAACTGCAAGAGATTCTCGAGCCGACAACCAAAGCTGGCAACTGACTCTTCAGATCTCTGAAAGGAATTAAAGAATTCCTGCATCAGCATTCCATGAGTGGAGACATCTCCAAACAGGGAATCCAGTTTCTGAAGAATATCAGCTGCTGATGCCGACTCACCGAGAGAGACTAAAATTCTCCTGGCTGTACCCCGTAGAGAACGGCGTATGGCTTGCACAGTAATAGGTGCTGTGACATCCGGGTCTCGCAAAAGACAACGGATCTCATACTTCCACTCAACATAACTAATATCCCCTTTCTGATCATCACCAGAGAAGAAGGGAAGTTTTGGAATAGTTGTAGTTAACCTATACTGGGACACATCAGGACCCACAGAACTTTGACGTGGTGTAAACAGATCAAATGGTGTGGATGCACCTCCAGGTGGACCATACTTATACTTGACCCCAGTTCCTGGCACAGCATTGAACAAAGTATCATTGGCACCTCCCTTCCCCATTAATGACCTAGTGGGTGGGGGTGGGGGTCTGGGCGGAGTATTGTGGGGAGACTTAGGTCTATGTAGATCCTCCTCACTTATCACAAATTTACCCTTAGCCTGTAAGGCTTTAATCAAATCCTCAACGGATAAATCCTCAGCCATATTGTAGGTCTGAGAATACAAACAAAGTCAAATGTCAACCCAATCAAGGTTAAATATGAGTATATGTAAGAGTACAAAGTGTGTAAAGTTAAAAAAAAATTGGTGGATGGCAATGCTGAAAATCTAAACTTCTGAAATTCAAACCAGTGTTAAGTGAACACAAGTGAGATCTCAAACTCCACAAAGTCACTTCCTGTAAACAAAGTCACTTAAAATTTAAAAAAATAATTCTGCAAGCTTAACCAAACTAATCCAATCCAAACTAAAAAAACCAAAAACAAAAAAAATAACACTACCTAACAATACCACAATACACTAGAACAAATGACAAAATATTCAAAATCCTGTAGCAAACACAAATTACAAAAGCTACAAAATTCTCAATTCATAAACCCTCTTATCAATGTAATACAACTAATAAACACACAAATAATATAAGTGCAATACAATCACAACACAGAATAGTTACCTTCCTTCCGGTTCCACACTGCTTTCACACGATCTCACCCTGGATGGTTGTGCAAGTGCGAATTAAGTGCAACAGGACAAAGAGTGAATATGGGGAGAAGAATAAAGCAGGCTAGAAGAAAAAAAAATCAAAAATAAAGAGCCTATCAAAAAGAATAACCAGCTTCGATGTGGTACACTTATATTTACTACAGTTAAAGTTTAAACCTCGTATAGTCTATTGAGGAGTAATTAAACTTATCACAATCTATTGCACTAAATAATATCACATAAAACAAATCTTAAAACCTACTCCCGTAGCAAACATCCATATTTTTCTATTCAAATCAACGCTGAGTATAATTTTTAACTGGAATTAGAATAATCCGGTAGAACCGTAAAGAATAGAAAGAAGAAAGAATAACTTGACCTAGCGATCAGCTGTTTTCACGGAAAACCAAAGTATTCCGTATGAAAACAAAAAATCTAGGTCAGATGTGTACACCGCGAAAACTGGATGTTTACCCCAAGAAAAAAAATAATATATCATGACAATAGAAATATACAAAATGGTTATGAAACAGTTATAAAATAAACTCACTGTGCAGTCCTAAGCGTCCTCCTTATTTACACAAATTAACTATTTACACATATCACAGTCATCCTCCTTAGTTCAACGTCGCCGCGAACTATCGTTGTTCTCCCGCGAGATACTGACGTCACTCCTAGGTTAGAGGTCACGCACTCTCTCCAGAAAGTTTCAAACAAACTTCCTCGCGCTTATAGGCCTATAAAAAAAAACACAGACAACGCGGATCCGCTCCCACCGATCGGGTTTTCACTCACTCCTTCGATTCCTTAATCGGGCCCTTCAACATCAAGCCGACGACTTCCCTCGGCGATTCATCCTTTCGAGATCCCCGTAGGGTGCCTCTCCGGTCCAAGATGTTGCGTTCGGTCCTCCTTTCTCTCTCTCTCTCTCTCTCTCTCTCGTCGTAGTCCTTGGAGACTACAAGGCGTCTACTAGTGATTGCCGCTGACCCACTCAGGAAAATTCGTCGTGGTCGCCATTTGTAACCGGGGTCTTAATCAGGAAAAAGCCCAGTCGAGTTCTTTAGTTTATTTCCATTACTAGAATGGGTCTGAAGATATATATACAAATAAAATAAACATCAGTACTAAATACTGAATAGCACATAGTAAAATAAACGGAATTTCCCATGGTTTCCATTGACAATTATTGCATGATCAAACAATTAAATAACCAAACCGATTTAGACAAATGGTTTGTATATAAATCTAGATCATATAAATAAATGTTAATAAAGGATTCTTATACATGGTAAATCTAAAGTAAAATACATAGTTATTACTAAACATAACTTACCAGCTGGTATAACTGAGCAAACGGAGGTAAGGTTAGCAGGAAGATCTATGAGGTATCTAGATGCTTCTTGTAGGAAAGACAGAGCCAGAATGTCAAATAGGGGGTGCAGGGGACATGCATGTTAATGTCGGTCATGTGACATGGACTGAGAACTAATCAACCTTGCACACAATTCTTGCTTACTCCCAACTCTCAATAGTGACAAGTGCTCACGTTACATAAATGTGTACTATAAATAGACCAATAAGTTAAATATAACAATGTAGAATATCCCTTTGCAGTGAGGCCCTGTGATGGGGGTAATGAAACATCACCTGGGTTACAACTGCATTAAGTAGACATCGTCTCCAAATGACTGAAATACTGTCGGTGGGACGTTAAACCCAGCAAACAAACAAACAAACTAAACAAGTGTTGACAATGATTTAATGTTTTGTCAAATCATTTTATTTACGTTACTTATGAATATCAGTTGAAGCATTGTGTTACCCATAATCCTTTGAGCGTTTTGACACATGTCATTTAGACCGTTGTTGAAACATTGCAATTTCCCGACTTTATTGTTGCATCTATCGATAAATGTTGTACAAGCTATATTCCAAATTTATGATAAATGATAACCTATGTGAACATATATGTTATAGTACCATGTAATTTAATTGCCAGCTTGAGATACCAAGAGCGTGTATAAGTGTAGACGTTTGAAACAAAATGATCAACACATGTCATCCGTTCAAGACGCTGCAAGCTAATTTGTCTGTAATGCGGCGTTCACACAGTGCCGATTATGGCTCCCGTTTGAGATCAGACAGCGCTACGACACGAAAAGCGAAAAAGTCGGACTGCTATCCTCAATATCCTATCATTGTCTGAACGCAGTCGTATATGTTCGTAACAGAGTCCTACGGATCGGGAATGGTCCGGTGAGGTCGGCCAAGCACTCCTGACAGTTAGGTGCGTCCCGTAACATTCGGGAAACTCAGCCGATTTTGTCTCGTCGGATTACAATCGTGACTATGTCGTGACAGATTCTGCTGTATCGGATCAGAATCGGATTGAGAACGGGATAATCGGGACGAATTCTGCTGGAAACGGCTGGATCGGGACGCCTCCTGAACAATATCTGATTGTTGTGATTAAATAAATGTTTTTACAAATTTTAATAAAAGTTTGAATTTCCAGCCACGAATCACAGGATCTTGATCAGACTTTTGACACATTTTAATCGGGAATGGTCCTATCAAGGACGGCAGTAAAAATCCTGAATGTGTGACCTAGGAATTAGCTAAAAGCGCAAAATTTAGTAACTTTGTGTAATACAGTCGTCTCGATCGTATGTACAAGCGTTATTTGAATTTTACACACGAGGCTACACACGTCGACGATTCTATTGCATGGTAGCATTTACTATTTCATTCCCGCGACTGTACACGAAAATAAAAAATAAAAATTTATATGCAGAATTGAGAGGTTTAAGTTTAATTGTTTATATTTTAAATACCTATAAAAGTAGACCCAAATATGCTACAATGGAATTTCAGGCCATTTATTTTGGTACCTAGAATAGTAAAATTGGTCAAGTTATAAGAAAGCGATATCAAAATAAAGATTTATTTATTTTTGGAATATGGCTTATTTCAAAAAGTTCATGCATGAGAAGTCCATACGAAAAAAAAGTAAAAGGTAGGGAATTTAATATATATTCTTTCTAACGGTATTAATCTTTATATTTTTCAATGTTAGCAGAAAGTCCTATCATTCGTATCAACGAATGAAATCTAGTTATTAGGACTTTCTGCCCTTTCGGCAGAAAGTCCTATTGGGTTTGTTATGTTTTTTATTATTAGGACTTTCTGCCTACAGGCAGAAAGTCATATTGGGTTTGTACTGTTTTTTTTATTCTTCTTCTTCTTATTATTATTATTCTTTTTTTCTTCCTGTTAAATTTGTGTTAATTTCGAGGTGTTGCCATTGACTCAGAACAATGAAAATTTTATGGCATATATTTCAAACCATGAGCTTTCGGATGCAATGAATTTTATATTCATACGACGTCATATGACGTCAGATTTGACGTCAGGTGAAAAAGATTGTACGCGGTCTACAACCATTATTTCTGGACCGATTTTCATCAAAATTTCACAGAATGTGTATGTTAGGCTCTAGTTGTGCATCCCTGTGTCCGTTTTTCAAAATTCGAAAAGTCCATGGTTCTATAGCGAATCCAAGATTCGAACCAAGGTCGTAAATTTTAAAATGCTTATAAAATCTGTCCTATTTAAGATAGAAAGTTGATATTTAGTCAGTATATAGGTCTCTAGAAGTTTTAAAAATTCTGTGAAAATAAATGTCATATGACGTCACGTGACGTCATTATATGATAATATATTTCCAATATTAACAAGAATATTTCTATATGTTGAAATTGTCGAAGGGCAATGAAAATTTAATGACACATGCTTCAAAGGCGGAAATTTTGATTTCTATGATTTTCATATGCCTATGACGTCATATGACGTCACACTTGAAATATGCAACAAAAGTTTGTACGCGGTCTACAGCCATTGTTTATGAACCGATTTTCATCAAATTTTCACAGAATGTGTATATTAAGTTCTAGTTGTGCATCTCGGTGTCCGTTTTTCAAAATTCGAAAAGTCCATGGTTCTATAGCGAATTCAAGATTCGAACCAAGGTCGTAAATTTTTAAATGCTTATAAAATCGGATTTATTTGAGATAGAAAAGTGATATTTGGTCAGTATTTAGGTCTCTGGGAGTCTTAAACATTTTGTGAAAATAAACGTCACATGACGTCACTTGACGTCATTATATGATAATGTATTTCTAATATTAATAAGAGTATTTCTATATGTTGAAATTGTCGAAGGGCAATGAAAATTTAATGAAAAATAATTCAGACGCTGAAATTTCGATTTCAATGATTTTCAGAAGCCTATGACGTCATATGACGTCACATTTGAAATTGACTACGAAAGTTTGTACACGGTCCAGAGCCATTATTAATGGGCCGATTTTTATCAAATTTTCACAGAATGTGTATATTACGTTCTTATTGTGTATACCGGTGTCCGTTTTTCAAAATTCGAAAAGTCCAAGCATCTATGGTGGATCCAAGATTCGAACCAAGGACGTAAATTTTTAAATCCTTATAAAAACTGTCCTATTTGAGATAAAAAGTTGAAATTTTGTCAGTTAGTAGGTCTCTGGGTGTCTAATAATTATGTGAAAAAAAACGTCATATGACGTCACGTGACGTCATTTTTTTTAAATTATTATTCTTTTCTTCTTCCTAACTAAACGCTTATTTTAATATGTTGCAATAGTCCTAGGACCATGAAATTTTTATGGGTTATTAGTAACGTGAGGAAATTTTGATTTCAATGATTGTCAGCAGCCTATGACGTCACATGACGTCACAGCTAAAAATAGTGAAAAATGGTGTTTGCGCTCTACAGCCGTCATTTATAGTCGGATTTTCTTCATATTTTCACAGATGGTACATCTTGAAACTAAGGTGTGAATATCCTGTCAGCTAACCGAAATTCCGAAAGACCGAAGTTCTGTGGCTGAAATAAGATTCGAACATAGGACCGAAAATTTCATTTTAGGATTAAAGAGCTTCAGGATGAGATAGAAAGTTGAAACTTACACAGTTTGCAGTTCTGCAGAATTTCTACATATATTTTTATTCCTGGCGTCATATGACGTAATATGACGTCATAAGCATACTTCTTAATTTTTATTTTAGGGCAATGATATCGACATGATGCCAGTTGTTCAGAATAATGAAAATTTCAGAGTTATGACAGTAAAGTATGCGCTTTTGAACAAAAGCATCTTCAACACCCTATGTCGTCATATGACGTCAGAGCTAAAAATAGTGAAAAATGGTGTTCACGCTCTACAGCCGCCATTTATGGTCGGATTTTCTTCAAATTTTCACAGATGGTACATCTTGAAACTAAGGTGTGCATATCCTGTCAGCTTACCGAATTTCCGAAAAACCGAAGTTCTGTGGCTGAAATAAGATTCGAACATAGGACCGAAAATTTCATTTTAGGATAAAAGAGCTTCAGGATGAGATAGAAAGTTGAAACTTACACAGTTTGCAGTTCTGCAGAATTTCTATACATATGTTGAGTCGTGACGTCATATGACGTCATGTGACGTCATAAGCATACTTCTTAATTTTCATTTTAGGGCAATGATTTCGACATGATGCCAGTTGTTCAGAATAATGAAGATTTTAGAGTTATGACTGTAAAGTATGCGTTTTTTAACAAAAGCATCTTCAGCACCCTATGACGTCATGTGACGTCAGAGCTAAAAATATTGAACAATGGTGTTCGCTCTCTACTGCCGCCATTTATGGTCGGATTTTCTTGTAATTTTCACAGATGGTACAACTTGAAACTAAGGTGTACATATCCTGCCAGCTTACCGAAATTCCGAAAAACCGAAGTTCTGTGGCTGAAGTAATATTCGAACATAGGACGAAAAATTTCATTTTAGGATTGAAGAGCTTCAGGATGAGATAGAAAGTTGAAACTTGCACAGTTTGCAGTTCTGCATTATTTCTACAAATATTTTGAATCGTGACGTCAGAGGACGTCATAAGCATACCACTTATTTTTAATTTGGGGCAATGATTTCGACATGATGCCAATTGTTCAGAATAATGAGTTATTGCAGTAAAGTATGCGCTTTTAAGCAACAGCATTTTCAATACCCTATGACGTCACGTGACGTCAGAGCTAAAAATAGTGAAAAATGGTGTTCGCGCTCTACAGCCGCCATTTATGATCAGATTTTCTTCAAATTTTTACAGATGGTACATCTTGAAACTAAGGTGTGAATATTTTGTCAGCTAACCTTAATTCCGAAAGACCGAAATATTGTGGCTGAAGTAAGATTCGAACATAGGACCAAAAATTTCATTTTAGGGCTAAAGAACTTCAGGATGAGATAGAAAGTTGAAACTTACACAGTTTGCAGTTATGCAGAATTTCTTAATATATTTTGAGTCGTGACGTCATATGACGTCATAAGCATACTACTACTACTGCTACTTTCTTTTTTTTTCTTCGTAACTAAACGCTTATTTATAATATAATGTCAATTAATCACCATGAACATGAAATACTACCAGAGGTGATACATTACATGAAACTTCTATCTCCTGCTTTTTGCATTAACACAGGTTACAGAAAGTCCTATCATTCGTTTAGACGAATGACCTCTAGTTCTTATATTTTTTTTCTTCCTCTTGTATTTGTGTTAATTTCGAGGTGTTGCCATTGACTCAGAACAATGAAAATTTTATGGCATATATTTCAAACCATGAGCTTTCGGATGCAATGAATTTCATATTCATATGACGTCACATAACGTCAGATTTGACGTCAGGTGAAAAAGTTTGTTCGCGTTCTACAGCCATTATTTCTGGACCGATTTTCATGAAAATTTCACAGAATGTGTATGTTAGGCTCTAGTTGTGCATCCCTGTGTCCGTTTTTCAAAATTCGAAAAGTCCATGGTTCTATAGCGAATCCAAGATTCGAACCAAGGTCGTAAATTTTTAAATGCTTATAAAATCTGTCCTATTTAAGATAGAAAGTTGATATTTAGTCAGTATATAGGACTCTAGAAGTTTTAAACATTTTGTGAAAATAAATGTCATATGACGTCACGTGACGTCATTATATGATAATGTATTTCTAATATTAACAAGAATATTTCTATATGTTGAAATTATCAAAGGGCAATGAAAATTTAATGACACATGCTTCAAACGCTGAAATTTTGATTTCTATGATTTTCATAGGCCTATGACGTCATATGACGTCACACTTGAAATATGCAACAAAAGATTGTACGCGGTCTACAGCCATTGTTTATGAACCGATTTTCATCAAATTTTCACAGAATGTGTATATTCAGTTCTAGTTGTGCATCTCGGTGTCCGTTTTTCAAAATTCGAAAAGTCCATGGTTCTATAGCGAATTCAAGATTCGAACCAAGGTCGTAAATTTTTAAATGCTTATAAAATCGGTCCTATTTGAGATAGAAAAGTGATATTTGGACAGTATATAGGTCTCTGGGAGTCTTAAACATTTTGTGAAAATAAACGTCATATGACGTCACGTGACGTCATTATATGATAATGTATTTCTAATATTAACAAGAGTATTTCTATATGTTGAAATTGTCGAAGGGCAAAGAATATTTAATGACAAATGATTCAGAAGATGAAATTTCGATTTCAATGATTTTCAGAAGCCTATGACGTCATATGACGTCACATTTGAAATTGACTTCGAAAGTTTGTACACGGTCCAGAGCCATTATTAATGGGCCGATTTTTATCAAATTGTCACAAAATGTGTATATTACGTTCTTATTGTGTATACTGGTGTCCGTTTTTCAAAATTCGAAAGGTCCAAGCATCTATGGCGGATCCAAGATTCGAAACCAAAGACGTCAATTTTTAAATGCTTATAAAAACTGTCCTATTTGAGATAGAAAGTTGAAATTTTGTCAGTTAGTAGGTCTCTGGGTGTCTAACAATTATGTGAAAATAAACGTCATATGACGTCACGTGACGTCATTTTTTTATTATTATTATTCTTTTCTTCTTCCTAACTAAACGCTTATTTTAATATGTTGCAATAGTCCTAGGACGATGAAATTTTTATGGCTTATTAGTCACGTGAGGCCATTTTGATTTCAATGATTTTCAGCACCCTATGACGTCACATAACGTCACAGCTAAAAATAGTGAAAAATGGTGTTCGCGCTCTACAGCCGTCATTTATGGTCGGATTTTCTTCAAATTTTCACAGATGGTACATCTTGAAACTAAGGTGTGCATATCCTGTCAGCAAACCGAAATTCCGAAAAACCGAAGTTCTGTGGCTGAAATAAGATTCGAACATAGGACCGAAAATTTCATTTTAGGATTAAAGAGCTTCAGGATGAGATAGAAAGTTGAAATTTACACAGTTTGCAGTTATGCAGAATTTCTACAGATATTTTGAGTCGTGACGTCATATGACGTCATGTGACGTCATTAGTTTACTTCTTAATTTTCATATTATGGCAATGATTTCGACATGATGCCAGTTGTTCAGAATAATGAAAATTCAGAGTTATGACAGTAAAGTATGCGCTTTTGAACTAAAGCATCTTCAGCACCCTATGACGTCATGTTACGTCACAGCGAAAAATAGTGAAAATTGATGTTCGCACTCTACAGCCGCCATTTATGGTCAGATTTTCTTCAAATTTTCACAGATGGTACATCTTGAAACTAAAGTGTGCATATCCTGTCAGCTAACCGAAATTCCGAAAGACCGAAGTTCTGTTGCTGAAATAATATTCGAACATAGGACCGAAAATTTCATTTTAGGATTGAAGAGCTTCAGGATGAGATAGAAAGTTAAAACTTACACAGTTTGCAGACCTGCATAATTTCTTAATATATTTTGAGTCGTGACGTCAAATATCGTCGTGTGACGTCATAAGAATACTTCTTAATTTTCATATCAGGGCAATGATTTCGACATGATGCCAGTTGTTCAGAATAATGAAAACTTCAGAGTTATGACAGTAAAGTATGCGCTTTTGAACAAAAGCCTCATCAGCACCCTATGACGTCATGTGACGTCTGAGCTAAAAATAGGGAAAAAAAAGTGTTAACGCTCTACAGCCGCCATTTATGGTCGGATTTTCTTCAAATTTTCACAGATTGTACATCTTGAAACTATGGTGTGCATATCCTCTCAGCTAACCGAAATTCCGAAAGACAGAAGTTCTGTTGCTGAAATAAGATTCGAACATAGGACCGAAAATTTCATTTTAGGATTAAAGAGCTTCAGGATGAGATAGAAAGTTGAAACTTACACAGTTAGCAGATCTCCATAATTTCTACATATATTTTGAGTCGTGACGTCAAATGTCGTCATGTGACGTCATAAGAATACTTCTTAATTTTCATATCTGGGCAATGATTTCGACATGATGCCAGTTGTTCAGAATAATGAAAATTTCAGAGTTATGACAGTAAAGTATTCGCTTTTGAAGAAAAGCATCTTCAGCACCTTATGACGTCATGTGACGTCAGAGCTAAAAATATTGAAAAATGGTGTTCGCACTCTACAGCCGCCATTTATGGTCGGATTTTCTTCAAATTTTCACAGATGGTACACCTTGAAACTATGGCGTGCATATCCTGTCAGCTAACCGAAATTCCGAAAAACCGAAGTTCTGTGGCTGAAATAAGATTCGAGCATAGGACCAAAAATTTCATTTTAGGATTGAAGAGCTTCAGGATGAGATAGAAAGTTGAAACTTACAGTTTGCAGTTCTGCAGAATTTCTACAAATATTTTGAATCGTGAAGTCATAGGACGTCATAAGCATACCACTTAATTTTAATTTGGGGCTTGATTTCGACATGATGCCAGTTGTTCAGAATAATGAAAATTTCAGAGTTATGACAGTAAAGTATGCGCTTTTGAACAAAAGAATTTTCAGTACCCTATGACGTCAAGTGACGTTTGAGCTAAAAAAAGTGAAAAATGGTATTTGCGCTCTACAGCCGCCATTTATGATCAGATTTTCTTCAAATTTTTACAGATGGTACATCTTGAAACTAAGGTGTGAATATTTTGTCAGCTAACCTTAATTCCAAAAAACCGAAGTATTGCGGCTGAAGTAAGTTTCAAACATAGGACCTTTAAACTAGAAATCAAATTTGCAGTCATGTCCTGACGTCATATGACATCATGTTACGTCACAGACTAATACTTAGTTCTTATCATTTGCACTAATTTCGGAATATAATGTCAATTGTTCAGCATGAACAATGAAATACTACCAGAGGTGAGTCATTACATGAAACTACTATCTCCTGCTTTTTGCATTAACACAGCTTGCAGAAAGTCCTATCATTCGTTTAGACGAATGACATCTAGTTCTTATTCTTCTTATTCTTTTTTCTTCCTCTTGTATTTGTGTTAATTTTGAGGTGTTGCCATTGACTCAGAACAATGAAAATTTTATGGCATATATTTCAAACCATGAGCTTTCGGATGCAATGAATTTCATATTCATATGACGTCACATAACGTCAGATTCGACGTCAGGTGAAAAAGTTTGTACGCGGTCTACAGCCATTATTTCTGGACCGATTTCCATCAAAATTTCACAGAATGTGTATGTTAGGCTCTAGTTGTGCCTTTCCGTGTCCTTGTTTCCAAATTCGAAAAGGCAAAGGTTTTATGGCGAATCCAAGATTCGAACTAATGACGTCAAATTTCAAATGCGTCTAAAATCGCTTCCAGAAGAGCTAGAAAGCTGATATTTGGACTGAATATTTGTCGTCAGATCTTCTATACATACTGAAAAGATGAATGCCATATGACGTCACATGACGTCATAATGCTATTAAAACTTTCGTATTAAAACTTAACGGTTTTTAATCCCTGTAGGCTTCATTTTTTGTATGATTTGCTTGAAATTTTGTCTGAAGATGCAGTATTAGATTCTATGGAGCCATGTCACTTTCGTTTTCGGCAAATCCCAAAGGTCAAGGTCATATATCAATTATCGGGTTTTTCTTCGGCCTTAAATATCTCAAAAACGGTAAATATTCTATCGAGACACTATGCGTATAATTTGTAGCGCTTAGAAAGACCTTTCAGATGATATTTAGTTTTTGATGATCGGGGTTGAATCGGTTGAGTTATGGCGGAAAACCAAAAATTTGGTAACCCTCAGTGTGTTTAACGGTTTATATCTCGGAAGCTTTTGATTTTTGAAAATATGATGATGAATATTATTTGTAGAGCAATGTTTGGCCGTTCTTTTGATGCTTAAAGTTTAATGATTGACCTAAGATTTACGGAGTAATGGGGAAAAAACGAAATTCGTGCATATAGCTTTGCTGATTTTTTTCTTTTTTCAGGAGGTTTAAGAGCTTGTATCTCAAAAAGTATTAAATATTTTCCTGTACATAAAGCGTGTGATATATATAGAATTTTCAGACGATTATTTTGGTACCTAAAGTTTTGAAATTGGTCAAAAAATAAGTAAGTTACATCAAAAATAAGAATTTCAACATGTAGGATTTCAGCGATTTTGCCGTTATGTAAGAGTTTCACGGCTTATATCTTAATACTCATATGAATTAAGTCAAGTGAATGTAGAGAATTTTAAGACGATTACCAAAGTTTTGAAATTGATCAAAGTATAAGGAAGTTACATCAAAAATACGAATTTAAACATGAAGAATTTCAGCGATTCTGCTGTGTTGTCAAATTTTTACGGCTTATATCTTAAAACCCATTAGAAATAAGTCAACACCTTAAGCGAGTGAGATGTAGAGAATTTTAAGACGATTATTTTGGTACTTAAAGTTTTGAAATTGGTTAAAGAATAAGGAAGTTACATCAAAAATACGAATATAAACCCAAGTGTGAGAATTTTCGAAAAATATCCTACTTTCGCTTTCACGTTAATTGAAGTATTTTCGGAAAATGTAAGTGTACAGCTATGTATTAGTCATATAAATTGCAAAAAAACTTTTTACTTATATCATATTGATATTACTAGCTAAACAAGCGTACCCTTTTGGGTGGCCGAGTGGTTAGAGCGTCCGCCTCGGG
Source organism: Solen grandis (assembly GCA_021229015.1). Lineage (NCBI taxonomy): Eukaryota > Metazoa > Mollusca > Bivalvia > Adapedonta > Solenidae > Solen > Solen grandis. Next base: position 58,730,837 of record CM037789.1, on the reverse strand, counting down.
AGCGGAGGTCGTGGGTTCTATCCCCGACCACGACATACCAAAGTCGTAAAAAATGGTACTGTTATAGCTCCCTTATTTGGCGCTCAACATATATGGGTATTTGCAGGACTGGTTAGCTCGGTATCAGGATGATGTGACTGGGTGTGGTATCATGCCACATGTCTACGGCGTGATACTGCAGTGTGGCAGCCCTATACCCGCATGAAGTAGACATCGTCTCCAAATGACTGAATTACTGTCGGAGGGACGTTAAACCCAACAAACAAACAAACTTAACAAGTGTTGACAATGATTTAATGTTGTGTCAAATCATTTTATTTACGTTACTTATACATATCAGTTGCATTTGCGTTACCCATAATCCTTTGACGTTTTGACACATGTCATTTAGACCGTTGTTGAAACATTGCAATTTCCCGACTTCATTGTTGCATCAATCCAAATTTATGATAAATGATAAGCTATGTGAAATATATGTTATAGTACAATGTAATTTAATTGCCAGCTTGAGATACAATGGGCGTGTATAGTGTAGACGTTTGAAACAAAATGATCAACACATGTCATCCGTTCAAGTCGCTGCAAGCTAATTTGTCCGTTAGCTAAAAGGGCCAAATGGAGTAACTGTAGAGTTTGCCCGCTATTTCTATCTAATCAGTGAGCCCAAAATTTCAAATTCCTGGTCGATATAATTTGTTAAGAGTTCGAGATTTCGCGAGACTTGTCTATTTAATTTTGATTTAACTGTTAAGAGTTTACGGCGAAATGCGCATGTCATTATTTCAAATTATTCTTCGCCCTATTCACGTGATATCATATATGGCAGTGTTTACTACACCGATCCCTACACACGAGGTGTGCACACTGGCGGATGTTGACGTCTTTTGTAAACATTTAGTACAGTTGCTTAAATAATCATGTTTATAGATAAACATTTACATAAGAATGAGGAGTTTCGGAAATATTTTTTGCAAATGGACTCCTAAGGAAAGAAAAAAAGATGCTAAATTAAATACTAAAATACAAGTACAGTTTATTTGGTTTAACGTCCCACCGACAGTATTTAAGTGTTTTGGAGACAATGTCTACTTGAGACAAATGTAGTGTTGTCACACTGCACAGTATCACGTCGTAGACAGTTGGCATGATACCACACCCAGTCACATTATCCGGACACCGGGCCATCAGTCCTAGAACTACCCTTATTAATCTGAGCGCCAACCAAGGGAGCTATACCAGTACCCATGTTTACGAATTTGGTAAATACAAGAATTGAAATAATTGATATAACGTTTTCAAACAACTTACAGGTCATGTATTAACTCGTTTGATTTGGTATTTCCGGGGTATTCCTAGTCTTGATATCTTCCGCTGACACAGACTTTTTTAAACGATTATTATTTACATATTTCGTTCTTTCCTTAATGTCAATCTGTTGATTTTTCTGATGTCTCAACTAATTAAAACAAGATAAATAAATAAAAAAAAAACGGCCATCACATAAATTGATTGAAATCTGAAAAAGAAATGAGTCGACGGTCAAAAAATGCGCGAAATGTATGTGTTACATCCATATTTGGAAAGCACGTGCACGTGTGTGAATACTTTAACAACACGCTGACGTAACACTTATATGGCGCCATCTCCTAATATAGCAGCATAACGCAGTAAACTCTAAGTTGTCAGTGTTAATTAAGTATAGATTAGTGTTTTTTTTTAGTAAGCATTAATGAAATTAAATCGGTCAGGCGCGGCGAAACATTTAATGGACTTAATGCTTACTAAATAACACTAACCTTCTTAGTGTTTGAAATTATGTTTTGAAATTTAACGCAGTCGCACATTTCAAATATAGTATTGATTATTTAGACTCCGCCCTATCAACCTGTTCCCAGCGTGAATTACATCACGTGACATGTAACATGTTATGTCAAAGGTCAATGCGTCGCTCTAGCTGTGTATAGCTGTGTAGATCTACGCTCGAAATGAGCATTGAACCGGAAGCCGACTTTGATCTCTCCGGCAAAAAAAGTGGTGATTGAAATTTGAATAAAAGATACTGTTTAGAAAGGTTCATATATCTGCACCTATATATGTTGTGTTTTGGACATTATTTATTTTTTTCATTTAAGGAACCCTTGTTTGTTAGTGTTTTTTTTCTTCTCTTCTCATTATTTATATACATTTTTCATTTTGAATTTATTTAATCGGATATTTACTTAATTGCTTTGTTTAGTAATTAGTTATATATTGCCCATTCTGTGTTAACATGTGTAGACATTGAAATTACACAAGTGTCTTTAAAGCGATGACCGATACTAATGTTGTTAGAACTTGTGGTCAGACCCTCTTACTTATTTTTTAAAATCTTCAATGTTGCATCATCATTACTTAGGCAATAATACATGTTTAAACTAAACTAAGCGGAAGGGTAGAGTTCTTTTGTTATTTTGGATTAATCAGAATGCTAGTGAGTAAATGTTTGTTCTCTATGGTTGCTATGTATTATATTTTGTCGATGTTCATGCGATCACATCAAAAATCCCTGTAACACGTTACACATGCGTGATATGGACTAAGACCACAATTTAAATTTACTATATGTTCTATATAAGCATATATACAAATGACAATTTCTGTAAGGGAAATTGGCATCCAAACTTACCCTCATTAGATAGATCTATTCAAGAGAAATAATTCTGTACATTTTAAACATGGGGTCACCTGACTACTTTTTGACCTATTTAAGGCCAAGTAACATGCGTATGAATTTAGTGCACCGGTCGGCCATTTCACACCATTTTTCTCAAAAATTCCCCTCTCAGTAATGCTAAACTATTAAGATTGTTGTGCAATAATGCCTCCAAATTGGGCATTTTATGACTATTTAACTGTGTTCTATAGAATTTAATTCTTATTGCATGTCTTTCAGTCAAAAACTCACCTTAATTAAGCATTAAATAGGGTCACTGTTTTCTGTGTAGGCACATCCGGATACCGGTAACCAAGGGCAGGTAATTGTGGTCTTAGTCCATATTGGTGAACACATAAAGCTCCGCTTCTCGACACAACTCGACGCACATGCGCAGTGATGGTGCTTGAAGCTGGTTTTAAACTGATCAGCTGATTTAGCGGAATAGTGTTTAGTAACAAGTTGATGCCAATTAAATGAATTAAAAGGAGACAAAAAATTGAAAAAATGGAATGATTTCATTGGACAAAATATAATTTCAAACACTAGGAGAGAATTTAACAGTTAAGAAGCCGTCATTCGCTACGCTCGTTCTGGCTTCTTAACTGTTAAATTCTCTCTTAATAAACACTAACTATAACGTACTACAGTCGTCTCCATCGTATGTACAAGCATTATTGAAATTTAACTCACGTGGCTACACGCGTCGACGAATCTATTGCATGGTAGCATTTACGGTTTTATTCCCGCGGCTGTACACGAAATTAAAAAAAAAAGAATTTTGATATGCAGAATTAATAGGTTTAACTTTAATTGCTTATATTTTGAAAACCTATAAAACTAGACCCAAATATGCTACAATTGAATTGTAGGGATTTTCAGGACATTTATTTTGGTACCTAGAATACTAAACTTGGAATCTCTCAGCCCCTCACCGCTGTGGGTTCGAATTCCGGTAGGGACTTCGGATTTTCCATGTGAGGAAGCCTTCCAGCTGGCTTGCGGTAGGTCCGTGGTTCTATCCGGGTACCTCTGTGTACTCGGGGTCTTCCTCCACCTGTAATTAGCTGAACGTCTTGAAATACTATCACAACGACGGTAAACCTCAATACAACAACAACAACAACAACAACAACAACAACAACAACTAAAATTGGTCATGTTATAAGAAAGTGATATCAAAATAAAGATTTATTTATTTTTGACACATGGCTTATTTCACAAAATTCATGCATGAGAAGTCCATACGAAAAAAAAATTAAAAGTTAGGAAATATATTCATTCTATATATATATATTCTTTCTAACGGTATTAATCTTTACATTTCAAAATGTTGCAGAAAGTCCTATCATTCGTATCAACGAATGAAATCTAGTTATTCTTTTTTTCTTCCTCTTATATTTGTGTTAATTTCGAGGTGTTGACATTGACTCAGAACAATGAAAATTTTATGGCATATATTTCAAACCATGAGCTTTCGGATGCAATGAATTTTATATTCATACGACGTCATATGACGTCAGATTTGACGTTGGGTGAAAAAGTTTGTACGCGGTCTACAGCCATTATTTCTCGATCGATTGTTATCAAAATTTCACAGAATGTGTATGTTAGGCTCTTGTTGTGCATCCCGGTGTCTGTTTTTCCAAATTTGAAAAGGCAAAGGTTTTATGGCGAATCCAAGATTCGAACTAATGACGTCAAATTTCAAATGCGTATAAAATCGCTTCCAGAAAAGCTAAAAAGCTGAGATTTGGATTAAATATTAGTGTATAGATCTTCTTTACATTCTGAAAAGATGAACGCCATATGACGTCACATGACGTCATAATGCTATTAAAACTTTCGTATTAAAACTTAACGGTTTTTAATCCCTGTAGGCTTTATTTTTTGTATGATTTGCTTGAAATTTTGTCTGAAGATGTAGTATTAGATTCTATGGAGCCATGTCACTTCCGTTTCCGGAAAATCCCAAAGGTCAAGGTCATATATCAATTATCGGGTTTTTCTTCGACCTTAAATATCTCAAAAACGGAAAAAATTCTATCGAGACACTATGCGTATAATTTGTAGTGCTTAGAAAGACCTTTCAGATGATATTTAGTTTTTGATGATCGGGGTTGAATCGGTTGAGTTATGGCGGAAAAATGAAAATTTGGTAACCCCAGTGTGTTTAACAGTTTATACCTCGAAAACCTTTGACTTTTGAAAATATGATGATGAATACTATTTGTAGAGCAATGTTTGGCCGTTCTTTTGATGCTTAAATTTTAATGATTGGCCAAAGTTTCATGGAGTAATGGGGAAATTCGTGCATATAGCTTTGGTGATTTTTTCATTTTACAGGAGGTTTAAGAGCTTGTATCTCAAAAAGTATTGAAAATTTGCCTATACATAAAGAGTGTGAAATGTAGAGAATTTTCAGACGATTATTTTGTTACCTTAAGTTATGAAATTGATCAAAGTATAAGGAAGTTACATCAAAAATAAGAAATTAAACATGTCGAATTTCAGCGATTCTGCCATGTTGTCAAAGTTTTACGGCTAATATCTAAAAAAATAAAGGCACACATTAAGCAAGTGAGATGTAGAGAATTTCAAGACGATTACTTTGGTACCTAGAGTTTTAAAATTGATTAAAGTATAAGGAAGTTACATCAAAAATACGAACTTAAACCCAATTGTAGAATTTTCGAAAAATATCCTACTTTCGCTTTCACCTTAATTGAAGCATTTTCGGAAAATATAAGTTTACAGCTATGTATTAGTCATATAAATTGCAAAATAAACTTTTTACTAATATCATATATATGACATTTTTAGCTAAACAAGTGATGACAATAATTTAATGGTGTTTCAATTCTATTCTTTATCAATATAGTATAGTACATTACAGTACACAGGGCAACCTAGATGTGAACAAAATGGTCGCCCTCGTGTAAAAGGGGGTTTGCAGATTTATACTTTTAAAAATACAATGTTCTACCAATAATCAAACGGATTTACTTGGCATAAACCTTAATTATAACTTGTAAAAGTGAATCAAGCTGGAAATGACATCTTAACCACACTGAATATCTAAATACAGACTGTACATGGCATGTTTACATCGAGACCGATTGCAAATGTGACACGGAGGTGAAGAGAATATTCTTGGCGTAATGCATTAATTTGGCTAGTTTGCTGGCAGATAAGTCAGTCAATTGTCAAAATTTATGTGATTTGTCAGAGACCGCTGCAAATCAGATACAAATAGATACAAATAGCAGATACAAATTGATCCAACCCAAAGACAAATACAAAGGTAAGTAAAATTAGTAATGCTTGGGCATTACATTATTGTCTTTTTCAAAACCTGAATGCACTTTTTTCTTATATATTCTTATATAGTAAAATTCTTTTTTAAATTTATTTATTTTTGTTTATCAAAAAATAGGAAAAAAATGCCGAACAGATATCTGTAGGAAAGATGGTATGTGTAGGCAATTTGAAATAATGTTTATTTTAACCCAAAATAGCATTGCTCTTTCTTTTTTTCATCTTGTAGGTTTTGATCTTGAACATATTCTGTCATAATGCGACAACCATCAAATTACAGGTCATCTTTTTTAACAAATGTCCAATTATACTGCTAGTTCATTGGTGTTAAAATTTACATGAACTAAGTATACTCCAAAATGTAACGAAACAGTCATATCTTTTGAAATCATATAGAGCTCCGTTAAGATTATATAATAGAGAAGGATTTCAATCATTAAAACAGGATGACCAAAATTACAGACTAACAGACGTTAAGACAAAATAAATACAAATTTTTGCTCTGGGAAGTAAATCAGTTGTTTTATTTTCTTTATTTGCTGGCTACCTTTCGCGTTTGACATTCTTGTGATCATTCCGGGGCCAGTTAATTTTCGTCTTTTTAATGACTTCTTTTTAAATTTTTTCCCTTCAAATTTTACGGTTGTCTCTTGGACATTTTCTTTATATATTAATGCTGTAATCAGTGCTATCACTCTTTTGGTAAAATTAATGCATAATAATTATCAACACAAACATGGCGTATCACGGTCAAGAATTAGTTATGCATGGATGCTGTGATAAAATTCAACACGCCCTTGGCTGATCTGTCAATCAATTGCATGTGACAGGTGATTTGGAGAATATATACACACGCGTGTGTATTTGAGTGCATGTAAACATGGGTCCCAGTAGGGATTATGATATGTCGGCAAAATCAAAACATGTTGCACATCAACAAGCTAGTCACAAGCGCATGGGGAAAACCCATTATGAAACCATTATGAAGTTGAACTGAGTAAACGGTGCAGACAAATCATTAATCATTTTGCAAGCAACCCTGTTCTAAAAACCTTAAGATTTATTGATTTATTTTTGTTTTGAAATGAAAACCCCTATATACCAGCACAAATGGAAGAGAATCACCCTGTTGGTCGGTTGGTTGGTCAGTCGGTTGGTTGATCAGTCGGTCATGCGGATTTTAAGCAAAATCTTGTCCGGTACATTCAGCCATTTCACCTGATATTTGGCATAAATATTTATCAGAATCAGGGCTACAAATAAGGTTTGTGGTCAATTGGGTATTTACTCATCAATTTTTCAAGGAATTGGGTTTTCACAATTTTAATTGAGTAATGAAAATATGGTTACTCCATCAAAATTAAGTCAATTGCTTTTTTTTCATCAACTTAATTTTGGAATTGAAATAACAGTACATGTTCTTACTGGTATATACACCTGCTGTTCTTGTATGCAAAAATGTCAATTTAACAATTATCATATGCAGGATTTATCATTAGCTCCGCAGCAATTAAATAAAACAAAAACATTCAATCATATTTGATCTTCCTGATCCAAAGATTTAGCACTTTTAACTGTTGAATTAAAACAAATTATTTACTGGTTAACATGGAATTGGATGCTATCAACTTTGGCCAAATTAGCAGAAATCGTTTGAAGTCTATTTTGCGGATTCGCAAGTAACCAGTCAAACATATACGAGTATTTGTAAACATCACTCTGATTCAAAATGTTGCTGTCACAAAATAATGTTGACGTGGCCTGAAAATAAGCGTAGATTTAGAGTACGTTGTATTTGTCACGTAGGCCAGAGTGGAACTGTGTTAACCGATTTTGGTTATATAAGGTTTATCACAGGTTTCTTTTATTACCTTTTGTTCAGAATGAGATATGAATAGAGTTTGAAATAGTTGTATCTACTGTTTTGCTAAGTTTTAAGTGTATTAAGACAGATGTTTAAGGTTTAGAAGTTTAAACCTATAGTTTCTTTACATAAGCCCTTTTTATCAGTAAACCTCAGTGTTGTCAGTGTTTTTCGGAATGCTCGGGATTCAGCGATTTACAATTTATTGCACGATTCACGTGATATTTGTTTTTTAAGAGTAAATCGGGGGGTTTTAGTATATAAGCTGATTTGTATGGAGCCTCAGTGTCAGATATCGATGGGAGCTACGGAGGATACCTGGTCCAGTCTAGAGTAATCTGACCAAATTACATTACGGAGCTTGTGTGAGTAAAATTTTATTTTGTATTTCATTTTTGCAGGTAGATATGAAACTTAGATTTTATTTTAAACATTTATTTTGTAGATTGTTGTATTGTTTCTTCTCAGGGAAACAAGTGTACAATCGTATTTAATTTTTGGTAGTTTTCGAAGTTTTGGTTCTATAGGCCAAGGAATCTAAGTACATAGCTCTGTATTATTATGTATATTTGATGTAATTTTGAGAATAATTATGTTAGTTTATAGGTATGTCCTTAAATTTGATATTACCTGAATATACAGGGAAGTATTTGTTTTGGAATTTAGAAACGTGGAGTTGTATGGAATATCTGTCTGGTATATAATTGCTAACGAGGACGGTTCTGTTTTTAATGCACTGATGTAATTATGAAATGTGGATATGTATGGTATATCTGTTTGGTATATAATTGCGAACAACAAGGGCAGTTCTCTGCGTTAATGCGCTTATGTAAAACCATAATATTGTTGTATGGTATAAAATGCACGTATGTAATACCAGAGATTTGTTATTTGGTATGAATGAAGTAATACAGTGTCTGCACATTATATTTGGCGTGATAAGTAAATGAGAGCTATTTATTGTTTGTAGCCGTATTTAGTTGGGGCATGGTGCCTATGTAATCTGGGTGGTCGCAGTCGATACGGGACCCCATTGGTAGACTACGTCGCAAGGACGATAGAATCTATGTATGCGTCATATGGACGACAGGGTGTCTACGGTGGACTAGTCGTAATTAGTTATGTAATCTGGGTGGTCACAGTCGATACGGGACCCCATTGGTAGACTACGTCGCAAGGACGATAGAATCTATGTATGCGTCATATGGACGACAGGGTGTCTACGGTGGACTAGTCGTAATTAGTTATGTAATCTGGGTGGTCACAGTCGATACGGAACCCCATTGGTAGACTACGTCGAAAGGACGGGAGAATCTACGTATGCGTCATATGGACGACAGGGTGTCTACGGTGGACTAGGTAGATCACGTTTACTGAAGGGACAGCGACGACAGGAAGTCGGTCCAGTGTTCATCAATAAGAGCACGTGTTATAGTTTATGAGTACTGTGAATTTAGGAATCATTTTGTGAATGTGGCACATTGAAGTGCGTTTGTATCAGTAAGCCATTATGTAGTTAATATGCGGGCTTAAAGTGAAAACAGAACATTCAGTGCAGTTATTATTTTATTATTGTACCAACAGATAAAGAGACAGTTAGCCGGCAGTTGTTGTTTTTTCATATTCTTTAATTCTTTTCTAATATTCTCGTTGTTTATATTTTTATATTAAATATAATATTAAAGAAAGTTGTTTGGTATTTATTCTACCTTAGAGAGTTGTCCTCCCTTGGTCATTTTGTTACTTTTTTGTACCTATTTTATTTGCGTAATTACGCAAATACGCACCTTATCTGTACCCCTGGACAGAAGCACTAAGTGTGCAAGACGCAAATTTCACTTCATTCCCACAAGGATTACGATGTTATTGCCCCTGAATCAACTTGAAATGTCTTGTCCAGTGAATTCCTCTTTCAATTTCAGTCTGATTCATCTAATACTTTGCAAAAAAATGTTTTTCATTAGCAGTAGATGTACAAGACGCAAATTTCACATCGTTCCCTGACGCGAACTACATTTCTTAACCGACTCAGTTCAAATGTTGTGTGTGAATTGATAACCAGGTGGATAGGTGCGTGTCATAAATTTCACTTGAATTGTCTTAAGGATCTCAGAATTATTGCCCTGGTTTCATTTTTGCATTATCTCCCTTTGGTTAATTTTGTTTTTCTTGTCCGGAACATTGCTCAAATATTATACAATGTATTGACTTGAAATTTAAAATGTAACCAGAATCTGATGGCAACTAGGAAAAGTGCAGTGTCCAAGAACTGTAACTCTACCTGGTACCATTTTTTAATTATCTTCCTTTGTTAAATAGCTTTTTTTTCTTGTCCCGACATTAACTTAAATATTTTACATGGTATTTACTTGAAACTTAAAATGTAAACATGGCACTAGGAGAAGTGCAATGTCTAAGATCTGTGACTACACTTTAACCCTTTCCCTCATAGAGGAAACCATGAAAAGACCTATGCGAACAACATAAAACCAAATCAGCCTGCGAGTAACTCGCAGGCTGATCAGGTTTTATGCTGTTCGCTGCTTCTCAGTGGTCTGGAAATGAGAACTTTATAATTAAATTTGGTAAGGTTTAACTGTGGTTTTCTGCAGATCAGGCTTTATGTGGTACCTACTGAGTGCGTCAAAATGAGTCTATATGAGGGGAAGGGGTAATACTGCTGTGCCAAATAACCATAACTGATTCTCTATCCACTTTAAAAAATGACTTTACTTACTTATTGATTGCTATCATATATAATATACTAATGTAATATTTATTTATTTATTTATTTATTTATTTATTTATTTATTTATTTTACCTTTTTATGAAGGTACTAAAATTTGGTTGAGCTTTGCCAAGTCTTTGGTAGTTGTTCCCTTGATTATTTCTAGAAAATTCTTCTTTAGCGTGAGCTCCTTATTAGCACGAGATATTAAGGTAAATATTTATTAATTCTAAATAACTGTTTATTTTTATCTAATTAATTAATCACATTGATTTCCTAAAGTATGTGTAGTTATTTCGTGTGAGAAAAATATTTCATTAAGTTTCGAGTAATAAAATAGGTCCTTTTAGATGTCTACAGGGAGATGTGTACGTGATATTAATAATTTGGATTTTATTTGAATTACCTCCCTTTAGTTAAACCATGTGGAAAGATATAATTCTCTCAAATATATTGTGTGTCAAAGCAGACTGTTTGTCCAGGAAAGTAAGAAAGACAGTTGGAAATCTTTTATAACCAGCATCTCTCATGGAACTACAGGAAAAGAAGTCTGGGATAAGGTTAGCAGGATAAAAGGTCACGAAGTTAGGAAAATACCAGACTTACAAATCAAAGACGAAATAATAAGCTCTGATAAAGATAAAGCCAATATTTTTAATAAACACTTTCAATCTGTCAGCTCAAATGCGGGGCTGCCCACTAAATTCATAGAGAACAAAGGAAGGGTTGAGAGGGAGATTGACAAAATCTTGGCCGAAGATAAAACTATGGTCAATGATCAATCTTACAACCGACCCTTCACAATGTTTGACATGAACATGGCACTCAACCAATGTAAGAACTCTGCCCCTGGGGAAGACGGAATATCATATCTTATGATTAAAACATTAGGCAAACTAGCAAAGTCAAAACTGCTAGATATTTTCAATCAATCATGGGAAACGGGAGTGATCCCCAGTAGCTGGAAAGTGGCCAATATAGTTCCCATACCTAAGCCCGGCAAGGACCCTCACGATCCAGCATCATATAGACCCATATCCCTAACATCTACCCTAACTAAGATAATGCAGAGAATGATTAAGCCAAGGCTTGTCAACTTCTGTGAAAGCAATAATCTCATATCACCAGAACAATCAAGATGCAGACCCGATCACTCTTGTGAAGACCACTTAGTTAGATTAGAAGCAGCATGTAGAAGAGCTCAATATAGGAGGAAGGTGCTGTTAGCAGTCTTCCTAGATCTGAGCAATGCATTTGATAAACATTGGAATAAAGGCTGTCTGTTAAACCTGCATTCCATTGGAGTCAAGGGAAATATGTTAAGATGGGTAGGAAGTTTCCTCGAGGGCAGAAAAATTAAAGTTAAAGTAAAAAATGATCTATCAGAGGAATTAGAAACAGAGAACGGATGCCCACAGGGATCTGTCCTCTCTCCAATAATATTCTCCCTGATAATGAATACTTTAAAGAAATATATTGATAGGGTAAATAATAAACATAAAAAAGAAAAAGTAGAACTGTCCCAGTTCGTGGATGATGGCGCTGTATGGCATGAAGCAAGAACTCCCGAGCTAGCACAGAGACACATGCAAAAAGTACTAAATTCAATTGAAGAATGGTCACAGAACTGGGGTTTCACAATCAACCCAGTAAAAACACAAGTATTACTTGTCTCAAAAAACCCAAGTTTAATTCAAATGCAAAATGTTCCCAAGTTAAAACTTCACGGGAAAATTCTAGAATATCTAGCATCAGCACAATTTCTAGGAAACCATTTTGACCAAGGCTGAACATGGCACAAACATATAACAGAATTAATAGCTAGATGTGAAAAAGATCTAAATCTAATGAGGTGTGTCTCTGGGCAAAGCTGGGGAGCTGATAAGATCACTCTGATCATGTTATATAAAACGTTGATTCTAAGTAAACTCAACTATGGCAGTATAGTCTATGCATCAGCCTGCAAAACCCATTTACAGAAATTACAACTCATCCAAAACAGGGCACTCAAAATAGCCCTAGGAGCCCACAGAACAACAGAAACTATGTCATTACATGTTGAGGCAGCAGTTAAACCTCTACATTTAATGCGAGAAATGAACCAGTTAAAATACTGGACCAGGTCAACCAGATTAGGAGATAGACTGCCAGTTAATAAAGACATTCATAACACAAACTTTATTAAAAGTAGAATTAACAAAAAAGGCTTCAAAAAAAACTAAACCTCCTTATGCTGAAACCATACGGGGCACAGTCGACGAATACGGACTAACCAACGTTCCTGTGACTAAACCTAGTTATAGGGACATAAATATAAACACAAACATTGAGCCAGACCTCAGCTTGGCCACAAAAATCTGTAAAGCCCAAGGAATTTCGGAAAATGATAAAAAATTCATACAGAAATATATTAGAGAAAATTATTCAGACTCTATAGAGATCTATACAGATGGCAGCAAGGATGGACATGAGAAAGTAGCAGGGGCAGGAATAGCAATAAGACACAAACATTTATTAATTAAAAATATCAATTTCAAAATTGACCATAGAGTGTCTATTTACACCTGCGAACTTGTGGCCATCCTTAACGCTTACAAATGGATCAAGCAAAACAAACCGAAAAAAGCTACAATACTTACAGATAGCCTAAGTTCATTAACATCAATACAAAAAGGCTACTCTAAAGATAGACAAGAAATAATTAATGAAATTTATTTAATACATCAAGAACTAAAATCCAAGGGCTTAGCAGAGGTTAAACTGGTCTGGATTCCTAGCCATGTGGGGATACAGGGAAATGATCAAGCAGACGAAAATGCAAAACAAGGCTCCAAAAATGGTTACCCGCTTAATATAGAACTTAATAAAAATGAGATATATTCACTCATTAAACAGAAAGGGCAAGAAAAATTCCAAAAACTCTGGGAAGAAAGTCACGACTCTATGAAAATGTTCGTTCCTAAGATTAAAAATAAGTGCTATAACTACAGTAGTGTTAGGAGAGAAGATGTAGCACTAAACAGGTTAAAACTAGGAATGTCTGGGATAAGAACACAAAATTTCTCAGAGGAAACCAAATGTCGTTTCTGCCCTGAAACAGAAACAGTGGGTCATATTTTCTTTGACACCACTAAGAAATGTCACCAACTCACAGAATTCAGAGAAGGCTTAAAAAATAGACTGTACAAAGAGGGAATAACAAGTCTGACTATCAAATCCCTAGTGTACCCGGATGGCAAAGATTCAGAAATCATTATTAGAAATGTATTGACGTTTCTGAGGGAAACGGGATACATTAATAAAATCTAAATAAAGTAAACTAGAAATAAAACAATGAGGTAGTGGTGAAGGGGGAAGTAACAGGACTAAAAATAGGGCAGTCTCCATTGTGCTGTTTGGAGGGGACAATTCAGAGACCTTAAGTCTCGTTGGGCGTACTTATACCCATCCCCTCTGGACATCACAGTGGGGACCTAAAATAGCAAAACAGCAAAATAAGGTATAACCAAATCACCCCATAACCTAAATCTATATATAATTTGAATAACCAATAACCAAACAAGATAGGGAAAGAGATAAAAACATACATTCAAAATAGGGCAGTCCCCATTGTGCTGTTTGGAGGGGACAATTCAGAGACCTTAAGTCTCGTTGGGCGTACATATACCCATCCCCTCCGGGCATCTCAGTGGGGACCTAAAATAGCAAAATAGCAAAACAATGTATAAATCAAAGTATCTCTAATTAGTAGAGAGTAAATATAAGCACAAAAAAAATAGTACTACCACAAGGTGAGGATGGGAAGGGTGGGATATTCATAATAAGTAGGTGACAAGTGACACCAGGTCAAAGAATAGTCACAAGTCACAAAAAGGGTGGGAATTAAAAGAAATGCGCGACAAATTAAAAGACAATTTTAATAAAGAAAGCATATTAAAGGAAATTACGGAGTGATGTAGAGGGCAAAACAGAACAGTCTGTATGCCCAAAACACCAATCCGTAAACATGAGCAAGAAACGCGCGGAAAATTTAAGATATTACCACGGACACGAAGTAACATAAAGTCGGCAATTTTCAATAATTTAAATAATATTTGTAAAACTCTTATAAGTAATAATATGCCGACAAAACTCTAAATTAGAGTTTAAATTTAGACACTTTGGCTGAACCATTTATAAGGAACTCTTCCTTACTAGCATATTTGCTATCAAAATTCAAAAAAGGGAAATTCCCCTTTTCTTTTTCTTCAATGTCGTTCTTTTTCTTTTCTCTCCTCAGAGACCGGAAACAGAGGTAGAAGGGTGTACATCGACCTGATTAAGGCCAATTCTTTTCTAACTATTACAATTGTCTATCCTCTGACTATAATATAAACCTACCAAAAAAGCAGCACTCTCTTGCTGCTGGAGGTTACTCTGGTCCGACAAAGAAACAAAAAGTCTACCCCTATGAGCCCTTTTGGACCACAGTCCAAAAGGGACAAAATATAAATGTACACCCGGATATCTCTAAAAGCAATTTATTTGGCAAACTATTTTCAAGGACTTAATCCTTGCTAGCTTAAATCAAAGCTATCAAAATTCTAAATTAGAACTTATTTCCAAGACCTTTCTCAGTTATTTGGCACCTTTTTGGCAGCTAGGGATTATTTTATTAAGTAAAACGTACTTTTTAAAAAAAAAAAAAAAAAAAAAAAAAAAAGACTGTTTGTCCAGTCGTTTATCTTTTCATGCGTGAGTGCGTAAGGTAATACGACAGTTTCAGATTGTGCTTTTCTCATTCTGGTCACGACCGTTGAAGAGTTAAGTGGTATTCTCCTCTGTTACATGTTGTAGCCAGCACATTCAAAACACCTCCTTGCATTTATTGCGCAGATTGCATTGCGCTATCTGGTAAGTTTGCAAGACTAGAGGTGGCGAACCTGCTGGCCGGGTAGCAGTAAGGAGTAAATACGTTAAGGTTCTTAAGGAAAGGCTACCGACGCACGCAGAGAGCATTGCGCTATCTGGTGTGAGGTAGCTTGATAGGGCTTAGGGTTACACGTATATTTTTATGTAAGTTGAAGCTTAGGGTTAGATATTTAGAAGTAAGATAGAGCTATTGTGTTAAATTTCGTTTATTAAGGGAGTTAATTAAGTTCAGGTAGTTTTCTCTCTCTGATTCTTAAATTAATTAAATGTTAATCATTTAAGACAGTTATTTGTTGTAAAAATCATTTTAAAATCGGCCTTGTATATATTTCGTAACTTACCTTTTATTTATCTAATCAAACGACCAGGAGAGTCACAAGGAAAATTTAGTTTTATATAAATATAGTGTTATTCAGACCGCTCGGACACGTTACAAAAATTGGTGGCAGCGGTGGGATATAAAGATATTCTTGATAATGTCTGACCCACTTGATAAAATGAGTTATGACAATTCTTCAAAATACTTAAGAGAGTTAGAAAAGTTGCGACTTCAAAATGAAAGCCTCAGACTTCAGTTAGAAAAAGAAAGTTTAGAAAGGCAACTACAGAGCTTGAACAAGTCCGGGGATAGTGTTACGGAAACATCGTTGTTGCATTCAAGACCTTTGACTAGTAGTACTCCATTTAATTCGGTTTCAAGAAAGGTTCAATTTGAAGAACCTAGTTCAAAAACAGACAGTAATGAATGGGATAAATTTATCACAAAAAGGGCTGAAAAGCAGAATACAAAGCCTTTCTTAGGGGGGATATCAGATTATATGAGTCCTAATTCCGAGCAAAAAGATGGTAAAACGTATATGAAACCAGCTACTTTTGATGGCTCGGGCTCATGGCTTGATTATAAAGCACATTTTGAGGCTTGCTCTGAAATAAATCACTGGACTTCCAGACAGAAAGGATTGTATTTAGCTGTGTCACTGAGAGGACAAGCACAAGGAGTGTTCGGAAATTTAAGTACAGACAAACACAATTATACTGAATTAGTGACTGCATTAGAAGAGAGATTTTCTCCACCTAACCAAACAGAACTATACAGAGCTCAGTTGAAAGACAGAAGACAGAGGTCTGCAGAAACATTGTCAGAACTTGGACAAGATATTCGACGTCTAGTCAACTTAGCTTATCCGTCAGCACCGACTGATGTGAGGGAAACTCTGGCCAAAGAGCAATTTGTTGACGCATTTGTAAGTGTGGACATGCGCTTGAGAATAAAACAGGCCCGGCTACTTGCTTAAACGATGCAGTTAGACATGCGGTGGAACTAGAGGCATTTAACAGAGCTGAGAAGAAGAATGCTGAAACACAAGGATACATGAGAAAAGTGAATATGCCGACAAAAACTGGACGTCACGTAGAGGATGATATGGCTGAAATGAAGAAAAATATAGATTATCTGAAGAATATGATGGAGAATTTGGAACGCAATAATAGATACAGAACATATGAAAATCCATCACAGCCCTTCCACAGGTATGACAGACAGTCACAAGGGTATAGAAGAGGCCCACCAAATAACCACAATAGCAACAGACAATTTAAGGGTACGTCTTTCTCTCAAAATAAAGCAAGATCTACCGATAATGAAAACAAAAACTTTAAAACTTTTGGTAACCAGAGTAATGCAAATGAAAATAAGCAGAAAGATCGAAATGTAAACTGTTCTGGTCGACAAGGCTCTGGGATGTATGTAGCTGCAAAAATAAATGGAGTCAGAGCACTTTGTTTAGTTGACACTGGGGCAACACTGAGCGTTTTATCAAGTAACTTTGTCAAGTCTTTAAAACAGTCACTGACCTTTGAACAATTCGATAAAGATATTACAACTGCGTCAGGGGATCATTTGAATGTTGAGGGAATGACCAAAATAGAAATAGAGATAAAGGGCTTTTCAACATTAACAACTGTTATTGTTTCAAATATAGACAATGATATGATATTGGGTCTTGACTTTATGAAAGAAAATGATGTGACAATAGATGTTGGGAGAAATATAATGACCTTCAGACAGCATCAGGTACAACTCAATTGTACAGGGTCTCTTGGTTGCTTCCGTGTGGTTGTGACTAATAAAGTAAATCTGCCACCTAACACGGAAATTATCATTAAAGGAAGAGTTGAAACTTCTGGAAACGAATTTGGTTTGTTTATAACAGAACCAACTGAGAAATTTCGAGACAGTAAAAAGGGGTTGGTAGCTCGAGCTTTAGTAAATCTCAAAGAGGAAGTTCCGGTAAGAGTTCTAAATCCATCAAATGAGGAGCACGTCCTGTACCCCGGAACAAACGTTGCATTGCTCTCACCTGTAGAAGATGTTAAAAAACAATTCAATCGATCACGAGATAGGACTTTCTCAAAAGTTCCACCTCATCTTCAGGATGTATTTGAAACAGCTACAACTGGATTAGATCAATCACAGACCTTGCTAGTAGCTAAATTACTTATTAACCATGCTCATGTATTTTCGAAATCTGACAGTGATATAGGTCGGACAGGTATCATACGCCATCAAATATTTACAGGAGATACACGGCCAATCAAACAGTCGATACGAAGGTTACCAGAACATATGAAAGGAGAAATAGATAGACAAATTGACGATATGTTGGACCACCAAATAATTCAGCCTTCATCAAGCCCATGGTCAAGTCCTGTGGTAATGGTAAAGAAGAAAGATGGTACACACAGGTTTTGTGTGGACTATCGCAAATTAAATGAAATCACTCAGAAGGATGCCTACCCACTTCCGCGTATAGATGAATCATTAGACCAGTTAGCTGGAGCTCAGTGGTTTTCCAGTCTTGATTTAAGCTCTGGCTATTGGCAAGTAGAAGTGGACCCAAAAGACAGATCTAAAACTGCGTTTTCCACTAGACAAGGTCTCTTTGAATTTCAAACTATGCCGTTTGGGTTATGTAACGCACCAGCCACATTTGAAAGGCTTATGGAAATAGTTTAGCAAAGTTACATTGGAAAATTTGCTTGATATATTTAGACGATATCATTGTCATAGGAAAAACTTTTGAGGATATGCTGCAAAATTTAGAGCTAGTTTTTCAAAGACTTGAAGATGCAAATTTAAAATTGAAACCAAAGAAATGCAATCTTTTTGCTAAAGAAGTCGAATTTCTCGGTCATATTGTTTCAGCAGAAGGTATTCATACTGATCCGAAAAAAACAGAATGTATCAGGAATTGGCCAACACCAAAGAATACCCATGAAGTAAGATCTTTTCTGGGACTTTGCAGTTATTATAGAAAGTTTATAAGAAATTTTTCTGACATAGCAAAACCCTTGCACAAATTGACACACAAATCTAAAAAAATTGAGTGGGCGGCTGAGCAGCAGAATGCGTTCCAGACACTGAAAGAGAATCTTTCAAATCCACCAATATTAGCACATCCTAATTTTGAAATGCCTTTCATTCTTGATACAGATGCGAGTGATCAAACAATCGGAGCAGTACTGTCACAAAAGTTTAATGGGAAGGAATACGTCATTGCATACGCTAGTCGAACACTGTCAAAGTCGGAAATCAGATATTGTGTTACACGAAAGGAATTGCTTGCACTCGTATTTTTCGTGAAATATTTCCGTCATTACTTATATGGGAAGGAATTCACAGTTAGGACCGACCATGGATCATTGAGATGGTTGATGAATTTCAAAAACCCTGAAGGACAAGTAGCCAGATGGATAGAAATTCTGTCTACCTACCAAATGAAAATTGAACACAGGTCTGGAAGATTGCACGGAAATGCAGATGGAGTTAGTAGAATCCCATGTCGTCAATGTGGAAGTGATACTCATATACAATATAACCGCGTTTCTGGAATCTCAGTTCTGAAAAGTAGTATTGACATTAAAGAAAGCAAAGTTCAATTGTCCATGAAAGAAGCTCAAGAGCAGGACCAAGATATTATGAAGGTTAGAACTTGGCTAGAAGATGGAAAATGCCCAAAGAGAGGGGATATTGAAAAAGAGAGTTACTACCTAAAATCCCTTTGGAACCAGTATTCGAGGTTGGCAATACGAGAAGCTCTTGTTGTTCGACGATGGAACGTTTTAGGCACAGATTTGGTCAGATGGCAAGCAATTGTTCCATTAAGTTACAGAAGAAAAGTTCTGACATATTCACATGACCTAAGATCTTCTGGTCACCTTGGTGTAACTAAAACGATCGCGAAAGTTAGGCAGAACTACTACTGGCCAGGATTACAGAATGATGTAAGGATGTACGTTAGTGGATGTGAAATGTGTTCTAAAAGGAAAGGACCACAACAAACCAAGAAAGCGCCAATGCAGATAGTAAGGTCAGGGTATCCTATGGAACGGATCGCAGTCGACATATTAGGGGTATTACCAGAGACAGAAAAAGGAAATAATATATTTTGGTGATATCTGATTATTTCACAAAGTGGACAGAAAGTTTCCCAATGCAGAACATGGAAGCCATTACAGTAGCAAAAATCATTGTTGAGGAAGTCATTACTAGGTTCGGTATACCAAAGGTGATTCACTCTGATCAGGGCAGACAGTTTGAGGGTAAGTTGTTTGAAGAGATGTGTGAATTACTTCAGATAGAGAAGACCAGGACGACTCCTTACCATCCCCAGTCTGATGGTATGGTCGAAAGATTTAATCGAACTTTGACAACAATGTTGAGTATGTATGTTCAAGATCACCATCGGGATTGGGATTTACACTTACCATACGTGATGATGGCCTATAGAGCGACAGAACATGAAACTACTGGTATGACTCCTAACATCCTTATGTTGGGACGTGAAACCACAATGCCTTTAGATCTAGCATTTGAAATGCCCTCGAGCATCAAGAAAATACCTGATACACAATGGGTCTGGCAGTTACAAGAAACGTTGGAAACAGTACACAATGTAGTCAGAGATTATACTGGCAAATCTATTTAAAGACAGAAACTGTACCATGATACAAAATTGTCTTATGAAACATTTGATCCTGGTGATAAGGTGTATGTTTATTTCCCAGTCAAACGTGTCGGTTGCTCCACGAAATTTACATCATTTTGGCAAGGTCCTTTCGAAGTAGTTAGTAAACTCTCAAATGTGTTGTATAAAGTTGACTGTGGTCGATCACACTCAACTCAGGTCATACATGTGAACAGAATGAGAAAAGCTAGAAATCAGATTATTTCAAATGAAGGATTTAGTTTAGGCACCGATATTGGTTTTCAAAATAGTAAATCAAATCAAGATACTGAGATAGTAGAACATTATGATACCGATTCTGATCAAGAGATTGTTCTAACAAACAGATATGGTAAGAGCTTCGTAAACCAAAGTACTTAAAAGATTATGTCTGTTCTACTTGCAGTATGGCTAAAACCAAGACAACCCCAGAGAGATAGTTACAACAGTTTGCCCGTTGTGCAAATTGAATATTCCACAAAATGAAGACTTTTCAGAACATGTCAAGAAGTGTAACGAGAAGAGGTTCGCTTGCGAAAAGTGCGGGGTTACCTTCAAGAAAGTGTTGTATCTTAAACAACACAAGAAGAGGTCACATCTGGATGATCAAGCAAAAGTAGAGCCAGATTCCGAACATGATTCAGACTGGGATGAAGAACCAGACATCAGTATCGAGGCTGAAAGAAATTTTCAAGGGGACAATATTGTTTCTGTAGTGGAGGAAGACAAACAAGGTGCTAAAATTCATAATGAGATTCAGAAACAAGAGAAAAGTTATGATGACTTCTATTGTGGTAGAGTAGTACGTAAAGCCACCCAACCTTTGTCAGTGTCCTCAAAGAAACGACAGATGGAAGAACCATATCAGGATTAGAGCAAAAAAACAGAATCGTTTGCTACTCGTGACGCTGGAACACAGTATGAGAACAGTTCAGCAAAAACGCAGGTAGAACAAGTCAAGAACGAGATGGCTTGCCAGACAGAATACCAACCTATTCCGGATGGGAATGTAGGCCCAGCTGAAAAGAAAGGAAACAAGGATGAGGACGAGCATTACATTTTTGGGCTGCATGTTGCACACGAATTGAGGCAGATCAGTAATATCAAAGCTTTAAGACTGGCTAAACTGAAAATCCAGCAAGTGTTGTATGACGCTCAAGACAGTGTGTAATCTTGTTGTTGTTTTTCTCTCTGCTTCGCTGTAACAGTGAACTTGTTAATGGGACAGATTTACGAGTTTGGAAAAAGTTTTGTATTGTATAGGTAATAAAGATGTTCTTGGATATATATATTTTAATTCATTTGTTTGTTTGGAAGTATTGCATTAAACAATCGAGACGATTGAAATCGGAGGCGTGGGTAATGTAATATTTATTTATTTATTTATTTATTTATTTATTTATGAAGGTACTAAAATTTGGTTGAGCTTTGCCAAGTCTTTGGTAGTTGTTCCCCTTGATTATTTCTAGAAAATTCTTCTTTAGCGTGAGCTCCTTATTAGCACGAGATATTAAGGTAAATATTTATTAATTCTAAATAACTGTTTATTTTTATCTAATTAATTAATCACATTGATTTCCTAAAGTATGTGTAGTTATTTCGTGTGAGAAAAATATTTCATTAAGTTTCGAGTAATAAAATAGGTCCTTTTAGATGTCTACAGGGAGATGTGTACGTGATATTAATAATTTGGATTTTATTTGAATTACCTCCCTTTAGTTAAACCATGTGGAAAGATATAATTCTCTCAAATATATTGTGTGTCAAAGCAGACGTTTGTCCAGTCGTTTATCTTTTCATGCGTGAGTGCGCAAGGTAATATTCGGATTGAGCTTTTCTCGTTCTGGTCACGACCGTTGAAGAGTAAAGTGGTATTCTGTTACATGTTGTAGCCAGCACATTCAAAACGCGCCTCCTTTTTCCTTTATTGCGCAGATTGCATTGCGCTATCTGGTAAGTTTGCAAGATTAGAGGTGGCGAACCTGCTGGCCGGGTAGCAGTAAGGAGTAAATACGTTAAGGTTCTTAAGGTAAGGCTACCGACGCACGCAGAGAGCATTGCGCTATCTGGTGTGAGGTAGCTTGATAGGGCTTAGGGTTACACGTATATTTTTATGTAAATTGAAGCTTAGGGTTAGATATTTAGAAGTAAGATAGAGCTATTGTGTTAAATTTCGTTTATTAAGGGAGTTAATTAAGTTCAGGTAGTTTTCTCTCTCTGATTCTTAAATTAATTAAATGTTAATCATTTAAGACAGTTATTTGTTGTAAAAATCATTTTAAAATCGGCCTTGTATATATTTCGTAACTTACCTTTTATTTATCTAATCAAACGACCAGGAGAGTCACAAGGAAAATTTAGTTTTATATAAATATAGTGTTATTCAGACCGCTCGGACACGTTACACTAATGTCACAGTACCGTTAACTCACAATAGGGGAGAATCATATTGTAAGTGGCCGGGTAGCTCAGTCGGTAGAGCATTCGCCCTGTAAGCGAAAGGCCCCGGGTTCGAGTCCCGGTCAGGCTGCATATTTTTCTCACCCTGTGACACTATGTATACAGGTGCTTATCTATGCTCCGTCTGGAGTCTGGCTTCTCCTGTATCAAAGCATTTTGCGGGGGTATTAATGACCCACAGTGCAGACATAGGTGCCGATATCAGTGCTATATTGGCCCGATAACTTCTGCTGACTGGATATATTGTGTAGTTAAAGGCAACTATGAACTAACCTATACTACTTACGGGTACTTTTCTATGTTGAAGCGGAGACAAAAGTTGGCAGTTTTTTCTTGGTTTTGATGCCTTTAGTGATGTCCTGGTCACATGGTATTGCTACACTGTAAGTTTAGTATTTTTGGAAAATAGAAAATACCCTACTTTCAATTTTACATAATTTTAAATATTTTCGGAAAATGTAATTGGCAATGGCCCAGAACAGTGAAAATTGTATGGCAAATATTTCAGACCATGTCTTTTGAATGCAATGATTTTCAAATTCATAGGACATCATAGACACTAGATTCGACGTCAGTTTAAACGGGTTTGTACGCGCTTTTGAATGGATTTTCTAGTAAATTCACAAAAGATATAAGTTAGGATTTTGTTGTGCATCCTTACTTTCGTTTTCAAAATATTGAAAAGACAGAGGTTCTGTGGTGAAACCATGTTTAAAAAAATATGACCTCGAAATTAAATTTAGTACAATCTGACTAAAGTACACGATCTTCCTACGATCTTATGTAGCGTAGCGTATATATAGGAGATGACTTTAGTCAGATTGAGTACTCCATATGAGATAAAAAGCCAAAATTCACACAATTGTAATTTTAAAGGTTTTCATCAGATTTTCATAGGCCGGACGTCATTTGACATCATGGGGTTATTATATGTTTTCATTTCTCGTGCAATGAATTCAGTGTGATCCCAATGGTCCAGAACTACAAAAAAATTATGGCATATATTAAATATGCTGAATTTTCATATGCAATTATATTCAAATCCATATGACATCAGAATAGACGTCGGATCAAAAAGTTTGTAAGCGATCTGAAACATAATAACTTGATGAATTTTTCGAAAATTTTAAAAGAATGTATAGGTTACACTCTAGATACCTAATATTTTCTGCGTATTCTGTATTAATAATTTTCAGTTTGATTGAGTTTTAAACGGTTTGCAGAAATCCTATCGTTTGCCGTGCAAACGAAATCTAGTTATTCTTATTCTTTTTTTCTTCCTCTTGTATTTGTGTTAATTTCGATGTGTTGCCAATGGCTCAGAACAATGAAAATTTTATGTCTTATATTTCAAACCATGAGCTTACGAACGCAATGAATTTCATATTCATATGACGTCATATAACGTCAGATTGGACGTCAGGTGAAAAAGATTTTACGCGGTCTACAGCCATTATTTCTGGACCGATTTTCATCAAAATTACACAGAATATGTATGTTAAGCTCTAGGTGTGCATCCCGGTATTTGTTTTTCAAAATTCGAAAAGGTAATGGTTCTATGGCGAATCCAAGATTCGAACCATTGACGTCAAATTTCAAATGCGTATAAAATCGCTTTCAGATGAGATAGAAAGCTGTTATTTGGATAGAATATAAGTCTCTACGTCTTCTTTATATTCTGAGAAGATAAATGTCACATGACGTCATATGACGTCATGAGGTGAAAAGAAATTTCTATGTGTTAAATTCTACATGTTGCAAACGTACGAGCACAATGAAAATTTAATAGCATATGTTTCACATTTAACATTTTACGTTTCAATGATTTTCATTTGCTTATGACGTGTTTTGACGTCAATCTTGACGTCGTCGAAAAATGTTTGTACGCGGTCTACAGCCATTACTTCTGGACTTCTGGACCGATTTTCATCAAAATTACACAGAATGTGTATGTTAGGCTCTAGTTGTGCATCCCGGTGTCCGTTTTTCCAAATTCGCAAAGGCAAAGATTTTATGGAGAATCTAAGATTCGAACCATTGACGTCACAATGAGTATAAAATCGCTTCCTGATGATTAAATGATATTTGCCAGATTATAATTCTCCAAGTGTCTTTTACATTCTGAGAAGATGAACGTCATATGTCGTCATAAGGTCAAAAAGAATTTCTTAGATCTATGCCTAAATTTATATATGTTATAAAGTTTCCAGGACCATGGATATGTAATCGCATATGCGTCAAACCATGTGCTTTGGAATGCATTGAATTTCATATCCATGTGACGTTATATTACGTCAGATTTGACGTCAGGATAGAAAGATTTTACGCGGTCTACAGCCATTATTTTTTGACCGATTTTCATCAAAATTTCACAGAATGTGCATGTTATGCTTTATTTGTGCATCCCGGTGTCCGTTTGTCTAAATTCAAAAAGTCAAAGGTTAAATGGCAAATCCAAGATTCGAACTATTGACGTCAAATTTTAAATACGCATAACATCGCTTCCAGATGTATTATAAAGCTGATATTTAAACTGAAAATTAATCTTTATGACTTCTTTTTATTCCGTTAGGCAGAACGTCATTTGACGTCATATGACGTCTTAAGGTAAAAAAGAATTTCTAATATCTACGCGTTTATTTCTATATGTTGCAAAAGTCCCAGGGGCATGAAAATTAATGGCGTATATTCAGATACTGAATATTTCATTTCATTGATTGATTTATGCCTATGACGTCATATGACGTCAAACATGATGTTGTCTACGAAAGATTTTTCGCATCTACAAACATTATTTTTGGACCGTTTTTATTCAATTTTCACAGAGTGTGTAAGTGTGTGAAATTTTGACTGAATATAAGTCTCTGCGTATGTTTTACCTTATAAGAAGATGGTTTTTACGGCCTATTGGCCTGATTTTTTTTAATTTGCATGAATTTTTTACTGAAGGTGCAGCATTAGATGCTATGGCATAATGCTACTTCCATTTCCAAAGAAAGCAACGGTTAAGGTCATATTTCAATTATCGATATCTTTCTTCGGCCTTAAAAATCTCTAAAACAATACATATTCTATATTGACACTATGCATATAATTTGAGGTGCTTTGAAAGACCTTTCAGCTTTTAATGATCGGGCTTGAATCAGTTGAGTTAAGGCTGAACTATGAAAATTCAGTTAGCCTTAATGCGTTTAACAGTTTATAT
Source organism: Solen grandis (assembly GCA_021229015.1). NCBI lineage: Eukaryota > Metazoa > Mollusca > Bivalvia > Adapedonta > Solenidae > Solen > Solen grandis. The sequence continues at coordinate 58,704,653 of CM037789.1, read as the reverse complement.
CTCAACAATTTTGATTTTCGAAAATATGAATAATATTTGTAGAGCAATGTTGGGTCGTTCTTTTGATGCTTTAAGTTTAACGATTGACCCAAAAATAAATGGAGTAATGCAAATAACAAAATTCGTTTATGCTTTTTAATGATAGACCCAAATATATTGCAATCAAATTGGATGGATTTTAAAAACTAGATAACTGAAATAAGTCAACTTGTAAGAAAGTGATGTCAAAATAAGAATTGATGTTTAGTTAATTTTGCCATGCAATATGAAGCTCTTACGTTTGACAAATTTAGCAGAAAGTCCTATCATTCGTATCAACGAATGAAATCTAGTTATTCTTCTTCTTATTATTATTATTATTTTTTTTTCTTCCTCTTATATTTGTGTTAATTTTGAGGTGTTGCCATTGACTCAGAACAATGAAAATTTTATGGCATATATTTCAAACCATGAGCTTTCGGATGCAATGAATTTTATATTCATATGACGTCATATAACGTCAGATTTTACGTGACGTAAAATATTTGTACGCGGTCATTACAGCCATTATTTCTGGACCGATTTTCATCAAAATTTCACAGAATGTGTATGTTTGGCTCTAGTTGTGCCTTTCGGTGTCCGTTTTTCCAAATTATGACGTCAAATTTCAAATGCGTATAAAATCGCTTCCAGATAAGCTAGAAAGGTAATATTTCGATTAAATATTAGACTCTATGTCTTCTTTACAATCTGAAAAGATGAACGCCATATGACGTCACATGACGTCATAATACTAATAAAACTTTCGTTTTAAAACGTAACAGTTTTTAAGCCCTGTAGGCTTTATTTTTTGTATGATTTGCTTGAAATTTTGTCTGAAGATGCAGTTTTAGATTCTATGGAGCCATGTCACTACCGTTTCCGGAAAATCCCAAAGGTCAAGGTCATGTATCAATTATCGGGTTTTTCTTCGGCCTTAAATATCTCAAAAACGGTAAATATTCTACCGAGACACTATGCATATAATTTGTAGTGTTTAGAAAAACCTTTCAGATGATATTTAGTTTTTGATGATCGGGGTTGAATTGGTTGAGTTATGGCGGAAAAATGAAAATTTGGCAACCTCTAGTGTGTTTAACAGTTTATACCTCGAATACCTTTGATTTTTGAAAATATGATGATGAAAATTATTTGTAGAGCAATGTTTGGCCGTTCTTTTGATGCTTGAAGTTTAATGATTGGCCTAAGATTCGTGGAGTTATGGGGTGTAAAAATGTTGTATATAGATTTAGAAAATATGGTTGTGATTATTAGTACATGTTGTTGTTGGTTTATACTTCACCACCTTAAGGATTGCTGATCACTCTAGACTCATCATTTTAAAGACCACTTTAGCCCATGAGCCTATGAAGCAGAGGGTCCAGACCAGCATTTAACTAGATAAGCCACTGACAGACATGTACAACCCTGATAGGGAATATTTTGGAGATCAGTATGGAAAATTTTCTTGGGGTTAATTACAGATATTAATTTTGTTTTGGCGCTAATTTTTATGGACAGGGTCAAATTGGGGAAGTTAAATTGGTTGGAGGTATTGGGAGAAAGCGTCTTGAGAGAGGGGCGAGAGTCAGTTGGGTATGAGCCTGTAAGGAGATAACAATATTGAGGCCCGTGGGATTGGTTGTGATAATCGAGGGAAAGTCTAAACACATCGATGTTTGAGAGACTAAGGAACGAAGGATGAAAGGGAAGTTATAGGAAGGAAGAACAAAAAGGTTGGTATGTGAGGATATGTTTTTATATGATTTGTATTTTTTTAAGTCTTAACAATA
>CM037789.1:58666787-58702742 GCA_021229015.1 Solen grandis | reverse complement strand
TAATTTATCAGAATTATTTGTAATAAATTATCAGAATTATTAGGCATAAATTTTAATGTGAATATTCATGTTACAGAGTAAAAAAAAAACTTCTCAAAACGTTTGAACTAAGCTTCATTTGGTAGCATTGCATATGATGAAAATGTGCTTTTGTTTTAAATATGATTTAATCTTGTAATGTCTATACATGTAGGAATCTCATTGCAATTTTCCATTTATTTAACCTTGAGTTTAAATTATAGTTTTTGTTAAGATGAACTGTATTACAAACAAAAATCATTAAAAGATCAATTGGTTGTGTTTCCAGACACTACAATAGATGTGACTGAGGAAGACCTCGTGGGAATGCCATACCTTCGTTGGTGTGTGTTGGAGACTATTAGGCTGAAGTCAGTTGGAGCCATTACCAGACGTGTGGTCCGTCAGTTTACCATCAGGGTAGGTCAGCCTCCCCATACCCAGAGATTTGAAGCTGGTAGAAAAGATGCAGACATATGTTGGATTTATTTTGATGTTTTTCTATGTAACCAGGATACAATACAAGCTTTCCAGTGGATCATAAAAGCTAATGTCCAATCACCTCATGCCATTTACCTAGCAGCAAAGGCAAATAACTGAATTTCAAACAAGCAAAGTATTATTGAAGATATTCATTTTTAGCTATAACCTGTGCCAAATCTTATTCATTTTCAATAAACAAATTCACTCTATGCAAATTATTTTCATTTTATATTTTCAATATTGAGATAATGCTTTCAACCAAAGCAGTGGTTTATTTTTCAGTGTGAATAACTTTGACTCTTAAAGATTTTTTTTTTTTCAGAATGCTCTCACTAACTTATCATGTGTTTGATTATACAGGATTATGTCATAAGGAAAGGATCAATGTTGATGCTGTCCCCATTCTGGGCCCACAGAAATGAGAGAGTATTCCCAGAACCGGAAGTGTTTCGTCCAGAGCGGTGGATAGACTGCGATTCCAACAAGTGTGTTTTCATGGACGGTTTTGTGGCATTTGGTGGAGGGAGGTACCAGTGTCCAGGAAGGTAGGCATCACTGCAGCATTCATCTCCCTGCTTCTCTCCTTTGTCTCTTTTAATCTGATGTAATGGAAATATGGTGTCATGGTCCAGTGGTGATATTATCTACATGCTGTTGTATCATTCCACCCATTGTTTAGTAGGAAATAAACATACATTTGGAATTTTTCCATCACTGATTGGTCAATCAGCAAATTATACCAGGAGTTGTTGATCCATAAATGAAATGGTCTATTGACAAAATAGAAGTATGCTTAGATAAGAGATAGTAAATATCTTGATTTAGTGGTAGATTACATGTCTCTAAATACTAATGCTGTGTGTTCAAAACCCAAACCAAAAGAAGTGTAGACCTTTTACATTGAAATATTCTAGATGATTTATTGGACGAATCATATTCCTCCTATGGTACATACTGTGACCAAAGGTTCTTGTTTGCACTAAAGAACATATAAGTTGCTGTTTGATTAACCGTGATGAGCAAATAATTCCTTATCAGTAGGTTAAGGTTAGGCATTCCTTACTGAGAAGGAAAAAGAAACATTGAGTAAAAAAAATATTGAAATCAGATACAAGATATGTTTGCATATTTGTTATTTGTTGGCCATTGCTATTAATATATATGCATTATTTTTTTCTAATTAGTTTTCTTCTGAGATACATGTATTTGCAATGTAAAGGGGGTGCTAATTACAAAAAATGTTGGCAATTTTTAAGTTTTTGTAGCCAAATTATTATTTTTTGTGTGCCATTTGCTACAATTGTAAAGGCCAGACGGAACCCTGTAATGGCTGTAGTTAATGTTGTGTGTATTTAATGGTTTTGTTTCTTGTATCAGGTGGTTTGCCCTGCTTGAAATTCAGATGTTTATTGCCCTGTTCCTGCTGAAGTTTGACTCAGAAGTCTGCTCCAAGATACCAGAGGGTGTAAGTTGTTTTACTTTGTCATCAAGTTATAAACTTTGAACTTTGTTAATATTCTTTCAGAGTAATTTGATATCTGCACAGTCAGATCTACCATAAATAGTTAATTGTGGGAGTTTACCCTCTACCTTATTTGGATGTTTTTTTGACACCTTGGCAGATAGATCCAGATCAGACATTTCATGGTAGAGGAAATCCTTTTTTCATATACCATTTAAAATATCATAAATATTCATGAGGTAAAGGGTTAATTAAGAAAGTGGCTGCTAAATGAAAGTCACAATTTACCATGCGACAAAATGTGACAAATACCAGTGTGGCAGATTGCAATAAGGCTGTCTCAAACAGGTCTACTGCTGAAATTATCTAACCATTTCACTTACAAACTCATGTGACAAAATGTGAAAAAAATCATTTATGGTTGTTTGTATAATACTTTTTTTTTAAAAAAAAATTGGGGTTTTTAAATTATTATTATGAAAAAAAAGATATACATTGTTTAAGAAAAGCAATAAAGTACGTTTTACTAGTAGCTAATAATCAAAGAAATATCATGTATTGTGTAATGATTGATAATGACTTTTAAATTTTATTATTTGATCTGTATATTGCAGAGCACAGCCCATGTGGTTGGCACCCAGCATCCGGTTAAACCATTCCTGGTTACCTGCTCCAGGAAGAAGTAGAACAGAACAGAATATCCTTCAAGGACAAGAAGAACATTGTAGCAAAGCCATGTGAATAATGCATGTCGTTGGATTCTCTCCAGTGTTTGGCCAGTCATAAACTGTTTTCAGATCTAATCCAACAGGCTTGTATATCATAAAAAAGCTCAAATTGAAATTTTTCTAATCTCAAATTCTGTATTGCTGCTGTTTTAAAAATATTGAAGAATCAAAACAGCAGTGTCAGCAGGAGCATTTTAATAACGGCATGTAGTTAATTCGGTTTTCTATGTCTAAAAATTTGAACTTATAGACCTTCAAAATTTGCATGAAGGAAAACCTACTTGAAGATAATTTGTGAAACACAAGCCATATAGCTGTTAATCCTTATCTCTTACATGTGAGAATAATAGAGATAACAGGTTATTGGTTGTAAAACATTCAAGCTACAAGGATTAATTAACATATTAAAATTAAATTCCACCAAAATTCTAAGAACTATTTAGATTCCATCATTTCTGTTATACAAATTATTCAAGTACATGGAATTTAAGTCAGGTACATGTATTAGTAATATGTATATAGAACTGTGTCTCATTCTTCCAAGGCAATGGAACAATGCACAGATTATCAAGTTAATGCAATGATTATGGTGAAGGCATCACTTAGTGATACTTTAAGTTTCACAAAGCCTTTAACTAAGGCAGAATAATGCACATTGTTAAATTCAGATGTGCAGTTATCTAATCACAAAGGCTGTAGGCGGAAGTGATTAAGAACAAAGCATCTGAACACAAAACCATGCATTATTCTGCGATAAATCAAACAAAACTCTATATCAAATCTAACATTTTTTACTAGACTTGGAATTTTTAAAAGGGGATACAAATGCGTCAGTTTATTTTATTACACTTTTGTATTTACTAAAGGAATTATGTGACATCATATAATTTACATCATCTTTGAAAATAATTCACACCACACTCCATTAATGTTTATGAAGCATATTTTGTTGATTGTGTTTAAGGTGTATATACAAGGCAGCATCATTACTAGTAATGTGGATTTACTACTATCACAAATGTTATGTCACAAAAGTAGTATCAATATAGCATGGAAGAAGAATTTTCAGTAAAACCCATTATAATTTTGAACATTTCATCATAATCATCCATTCTAACTCCTTTCATAAATGGTTATTACTTGATTATAATTATTTTTAACATATCTTCTTTAGACAAAGAAATACATTTTGATAAGCTTTAAGCTACAAATAAGAGATAACAGTCTGAAAAAAGTCAAACACTTAAGATTAGTATAAGCAGAAATGTAGCAAATGGTATGTCAGTACGCATATAGATAACTTAAGTTTTAAATTTTTGATATGAGCCCGATGAGAAAATGTACCATTTTCATCAAGCTATGATCCTTTTAAGTGTTTGTACGAAACATCAAATTCACTTAGCTACAACCCTAATAGGTCACTGATGATTATGTGACATATTCGGTCTTTATGTATTTGAGATGAAATACCCAGTATTGGTATTTTGAATATTTGTATTGTGCCATTCCTGTATATAAATAGTAGTTAATTATAGATGTTGTATTACCAAGAAAAAAGATTGGAAGATAAGTTTTATAATGAATCAATTTTTCATATTTTATAGACCATTTCACCAGAAGATCAGCAGTTCCCTGAATAATTTGCCAATTTAAATTGACTAATCAGTGACTTGGAAAAAATCTGTTATATATATTTATCAAATTTATTTTTATTTCATATTGAACTATGTGTAGAATTATACATCAGCATGTAGATTTGGTGTTTGGAAAATGCTCTTTGATTTATGAAGGTTTATGTCTCATTTCGGAGTAAGTTGGTCTATTGTATTCTAATATGAGATTGTATTTTTCAAAACTAATTCATGCATATGTATTATAATATTATATATATTTTAATCATTTGTTTTGTGCAGGGCTGATTTCTGTTTATTTTTTAATTGTTTTTTGTTGGGTTTTTTTACATATACTTATTTCTCAAGTGTCATTCATTTAACAGACCTTATCAAATGCTTGGTGCAAAAGTGTTGAAACTGCTTCTTTATTTAAGAATTTGCGACCAGTGCAGACCAAGATCAGCCTAAACATTCAATAAATTTTCAGCAAGCACCTCCATAAACAGTTAATGGTACAGTCCAAAATGAAAAAAAGGACAAGTCCAATTAAGAAAATCTAGCATGGTAAGGGTAGAATTGATGAAGTTTAATGTTGACAAAATGATACTGATTTTATAGTATACAGGAAAACTTTTCCGTCTTGCCTCGAACGTATTGTTTAAAAGATTATTTTTCATTATTACATATCTGTACAGCTGATGCATACCAAGTGCTACTATATCACACATGTGTTTGATCATGTTTGAGTACTATTTATATCAAAGTTTTGTTTTACTATTTGTTTACCTTGCCATTATCCTCAATATTTTTGTAATATACATGTATATAAATTTATAACTTTATACCTTGAATAGTCACATGCAAGCATTATTTGTAAAGTTTTTATTTCACAGATGTACATGTGTATGATATTCATACTTCACAGCTATTATCCATTTGTTATTGAAATAAATTCTGTGTGTCATTATTCCAGATTTTGTCATTGTTGCTTTTAAATGTGACCATTCAAATAGGAAACAATCTAGCTACAGCAGTCTTTAGCACATCACATGATACTTACTTCGTTACTGCATTCTTAACCCTTTCCCTCATAGAGGACACCATGAAAAGACCTATGCAAACAGCATAAAACCAGATCAGCCTGTGAGTAACTCGCAGGTTTAACTGTGGTTTTTTTTGCAGATCAGGCTTTATGTGGTACCTATTGAGTGCGTCAAAATGAGTCTATATGAGGGAAAGGGTAAATTAAACAATGTGCTGAGGTGCGCTGCTCACACAAAGTCTCAATAAATTTCAGTGCACTTTTCAATGGATTTGTATGCGAAAGTTGAAAAAAAAAAGTTTTAGGGCAGAGGAAGATACTCTTCAAGCAGCCTCGTGCAGTAACATGGTAAACAAATATGGCCGACAAGGTTTTTGATTTTCAGATTAGGAATGAATCTTTCTTAATTATTTTATGTGGATAAACAAAATGTTTTGTTTGTCTTTCTGTTTAGAGTTATAAAAATAAGTGTTCATGTGCCGGTTAAATGCATAAATCATCTGCAATATCATGTAGAATGACATTGGTTTTAATGATAGATAAATGTTGTCTACATCAGACACCATCTGGAAATGAGTTTTCACTCAAAAAAAAAGTAAACCTATTACAAAGAGCACAAAGAAAACAAGAATATACGATGTTTCACCACTTTGTCTAAGCAACTCGCCCCTGGTGTACACTGACATCATCAGCGATACTCTCCAAATATCACTGTTTTACCATAGCAACCAGTTGAAACTATATGTACTTGCAGCAGCATATTTTAAAATGGTTGCATATATGTATGTAGAGATGCCAGATATGACAAACTCTTGATCGGAGTTCATATATTTATTGGATTTTATATATTGAAACCTGGAAGAAATAAGACAGTATCTTAGAGTTAACACCACAATATCAGGATCAATATAAATATGCACAGGATATTTCAGAATGCATTTCATTATCATCATTATTATTTTTAAAATACATTTCTATTGATTTTAAATAATACTGAACAAAAATATATTATTAAGTTGAAAGAGAAAGGTAAATCAACACTCAAACGCATTTTAGCAGACAGCATTAATACATACTAAGGTTCAAACCAAGAATCAAGAGTTGACTAAGAGTCCTCGTGAGAGAGAGATGGAAGTCTGTGTATTGTGATGATGGGAGTACTTACTCACTTGCAGTTTAATAAACACATCTGTGAGCAGAATATGTCAACTGGGTATTAACATGCAGAAAATACCAATTTCATAATATTCCTGCCTGTCACCCAGTGACCATTCCTAACCTGACAGGCGTCATGCCACATGGTCCTAAGCACTGGTCAGCTGAAAAAAACCTAAACAAAAGGTTTTCATTCAACTAAGTACTGTTTTGCTACATTACTATTTTATACTTATTTTACTGCAGTACAACAAGTAATTTAGCATAATTCTAATACATACTTAGTATTAAAAAATGCTGAAATGAATATATACAAAAAAATTATAAAGGACATCTTAGAATAAAGTAAGAACATTCCTGGCTCAAAAATAATATTACAACAGAAACTTTCTGCAACAAAACATCTCGTGCACCACCCATAGTGCATGAAAACATCCAAAATCATGTCTATCTGAAATATTATAAGACAATACATATGGTAAAATAACAGGCATACATAAAGTAAGAACATCAATGTCACGCTGCACCAAATTTTATAATTTGATCAGTTTAGATCAAAACAGCTTTCATGTCAATAATTAAAAACGTGATAAAACAAACATATAAAATTCTATCTTGAATAATCTGGGAATTTGCCCATTCTCCATATCTGTCTGGAGGACGGACGTTTCACCTCGGCCTAGGAGTAGGTACAGGGGGCGTTACATGTCTGGTTGACCTAAAACTATCAGCATTTAGAATAGGGATCTCCATGACAGATTGGGTACGTGGGATTTGGGGTGTCACAGGTTTGGGAGAAAAACGAGGAGCGGGCTGAGGAACAGGGGTAAGGGAGGCTGAAATAGGAGTAGAAGTATTATGAGCTTGGCTCTGATGTACAAGTCTCCGTTGTGGGATAACATATACTCCCGATGAGCTGGACTCTGAAGAAAATGATCGGTGATGACCACGACATCTTCATATCCACCTTTGGATTTATCTAGTTTCAGGAAGTCGATTCAAACTAATTGCATTGGTCTGGAAGTATAGATTGGAACTAACTCAGCTGCAGGAGCCATATAACCCTTTCTAAAAACTCATAATCTGCAGGTGGAGATACATCTTTTAAAATAACTTCTCATACCAGGCCAGTAAAACCGCCGACGTGCAAGCCACAAAGACTTTTCATGACCAGGGTGGCCGACGTCGTCATGAACACCAAGAAAAGAGAGATTGCAATAAGCAGTAGGGATAACTAGCTGCTTCACCTGCTCACCATCAACTGGTGCGGTACGGTAAAGAACTCCGTTCTCAAGAGAAAGACAAGACATGTCGCACAGAAGGGATTTAGTGTCTGCAGACAGTTCCTCCCCCCCAGGACGAAAACTGTAACGCAAAATAGAAACAGTTTTAGCTAAATCAAGGTCTTTAGCTTGCTTCAATGCCCAGTTGATGGAGTTTCCTGTGGAGACGGGAAATGAAAGCTCTTCAGAAATATTGGGGACTTCAGAACCTGACAAGCACTCAGCAGAAGCGACTGAAACGAAAGCGCCAAGACACAATGCTTTGATTATTTCAGAAAAGATCTGAGGTTTGTGACTCAAACCATCGCAGTCACCGTTCAGCCTACCAGATTTGTAGATAATGTCAAAATCATAAGCTGACAATGCAGCAAGCCCTGTAGCATCAAGCTTTGCCGAGGACATAAGTAAGTGGATTATTGTCAGTAGTGACTACAAATTTGTTTCCATACAGATAGTCATGAAATTTGTCCGTCACTGCCCACTTGAGTGCGAGAAACTCAAGCTTGTGAGTGGGGTAGTTTCGTTCTCCTGGCCGGAGACCGCGACTTGCATAGGCAATGACACGCTCAAGACCATCATTTTGCTCTTGGAGAAGAACAGCTCCCAACCCTGAGCCAGAAGCATCAGTATGGACCACAAATGGTTTGGAAAAGTCAGCGAAAGCTAATATAGGAGGAGAGGCAAGCTTTTCCTGTAGGAGCTTAAAAGCAGACTGTTGCTCTACACCCCAAGACCAAACGGCAGGAGATTTCCGTTTCTTTTTGGACTTAGATTTAACTTTTTTATCTCCATGACCATCAAGTAACCTGTTCAAAGGTTCAGCTATCTGAGTAATCTTTGATGAAATGGCGGTAAAAACCAGCAGTTCCCAGAAATGATGTTCAGAAACATTGGTAGGAACAGGCTAATTAGTAATGGAAGAGATCAAGAGGTCAGTGGCAACGCCATGTTCTGAAATGATATGGCCAAGATATGAAACAGATGTCTTGAAAAACTCACACTTTGAGCCTTTGACCTTGAGACCATGAATTGAGAGACGTTGCAAGACATTCTCTAAACGAACTACATGATCATCAAATGTTTCAGAAAATACAAGAATATCATCAATAAAGACAAGGCATTCTCGTAAAAGAAGGTCACTTAAAGATTTCTCCATAACTCTTTGGAATGTAGCACCTGAGTTTACTAAACCAAACGGCATACGTTCACACTCATAAAAACCAAGGTTACCAACAGAAAATGCTGTGTATTGTTTGGAGTCTTCATCCATTTCAATGTTCCAATATCCTGACCTAAGGTCAAGTTTAGAAAAGAACTTGGAACCAAACAAGAGATCTACCGTGTCATCAAATCTAGGTAACATGTATGCATCATTCTTAGTTCGAGTATTGAGCATTCTGAAATCGAGACAGAACCGAAGAGAGCCATCTTTCTTCTAACTAATACTACATTAGCGGAAAATGGACTGTCACTTGCACGTATAGCACCACATTTGAGCATATCGTTGAGGTGCTGTCGTACTTCCTCGTACATACCTGGGGGTATTTTACGATAGGGTTGCTTGAATGGAGAGCAATCGTGAAGAACAATCTTATGTCGATCAAGTTTACAACATCCAATATCAGTGGGACCAGTAGAAAAGACATGGCGATAATTGCCAATGACCTGTTGAACATATAAGACCTGCTCTGCAGTAAGAGATTTGATGTCAATATTAACACCGAGATCTTTCAGTTCCGCACTTCCGAATGAAACGGATTCAGAGGGGACAGAAGAGGTTAAATCATCAACGACCTTGACCTCATTGATCATACACAAGGTAGTCTTTGGCTTTATGAAAATGGGCTTGGCAGACATATTGTACAGACGGACTGGAATCTTTGAACAATTACCTGTCTGAATTACTTGAAGGACATGTGGACGCACAAGGAGGGAACTGTTACCTGAATATTCGGGGACAACTTTCTGGACAGTGTGATCGAGACCACGAGCAATTCCATGTAAAGTAACCGACTCATAAGGACCAACTTCAACTGTGTGTTTGTTGGATGATTTGACTGTAACGGGGTCACGAACAAGAGCTGTAAATGCCATTTGCCATGCATCAGACAAAGAATTTGAACCATCTGGGTTAGTGACCGACTTACAACATCGAATGATGTTGGTTCCCAATATGACAGGACATGTAACTCTTTTTTAAGTGTCTGGAACAATAAGCACTGGGACTGGCAATTCGAGATTGAAATCAGGGATAACCACAGACACTTCGATATAACTGAAAATGTCCAAAGGATTACCATTTGCTACAGAGATGTTCAACTCAATACCAAAGTCTGAAAGACTAAGTAATGGAGGTTTATTAGGAAGTGTTCATAAAATGAATATGCTACAGTAGAGACCATGGAACCTGTGTCTATGAGTCCTACAGTATTTACTTGATGAAAGATGACTGAAGTGAGGTTGGAACTTCCTACAATACGATTTCTAAAGTCATTTTTATCAGGATGGCCTTGATTGGGATTAACCACCCCCGGGCGGCCAGTGGCAGAGGCGGTTAAAAGTTTGGGTGTCGGTTGTCATGCTGGTAACATCATGTGTGATGTTGGTTGTCATAACGCTGACGTCTGTTGCCCTGTTGACCCTGTTGTGTCTGGTTTGACGCCTATAACCACTTGAATACTGCTGTGGTTGTGTTTGATCCTGTGACTGGCTTCGTCTATTGGGCATGGGCGGTGGGTGGTTGTACTGGGTAGGAGAGCTTCTATCAATTTGAGGTAAAGAGAGTTCGGGAACAGACAGAATAGACAGAGAATCAAAGCGCTGAAGGATAGCATTGAATTTTTTGTCAATACCCGATTGGATGCCGCTAATGCGTGTATTCATCCGCTGTTCAAGGTCAGTTAACTGTCGCTGGAAATCTGGAACGGACTGCTGACTGGAATGTGGTTTCATCTTGGTTGGTTGGCCATTTTTGTAGAGATGCTAGATATGACAAACTCTTGATCGGAGGTCATATATTTATTGGATTTTATATATTGAAACCTGGAAGAAATAAGACAATATCTTAAATAAACTCCATAATATCAGGATCAATATAAATATGCAAAGGATATTTCAGAATACATTTCATTATCATCATTATTATTTTTAAAATACATTTCTATTGATTTTAAATAATACTGAACAAAAATATATTATTAAGTTGAAAGAGAAAGGTAAATCAACACTCACCAGATACATTCTAGCAGACAGCATTAATACATACTAAGGTTCAAACCAAGAACCAAGAGTTGACTGTAAGAGTCCTCGTGAGAGAGAGATGGAAGTCTGTGTTTTGTGAAGATGGGAGTGTTAGTATATATAGGGATGGGGGTACTCACTCACTCGCAGTTTAATAAACACATCTGTGAGCAGAATATGTCAACTGGGTATTGACATGCAGAAAATACCAATCTCACAATATTCCTGCCTGTCACCCAGTGACCATTCCTAACCCGACAGGTGTCATGCCACATGGTCCTAAGCACTGGTCAGCTGAATGCTCAAGCATATCATGACTACTAAATAAACATTATTAAACTGGTCAGCGGAATACTCAAACATCATGACCACTATATAAACATTACTATTATTATAATTGACCTGTCTACATGTAAAACAAAGTTACCATTGAAAAGCTTTATAATACACTCTGTTAACATTCAGCGTCTCCTTGAGCATACCATCTGCAACCTCTAACATATGGGATCCACATCTGCAAAATACCTATCCATTATAAAATGGTAATGGTTCTTCCCAGCTTGGTGCTCAGCATACATATAGGGTAGTTCCAGGACTGGTTGGTCCGGTGTCAGGATAACGTGACAGGATGTGGTATCATGCCACATGTCTATGGCGTGATACTGTAGTGTGGCAGCATTATATATGTCTCATGTAGACATAGTCTCCAAATAACTGAAATACGGTCAGTGGGACGCCAAACCCAATAAACAATATCATATGGAGGATTCTAGCGGAGTAACATGACTGTGTTATTTTGATCAGGGAATGTAAAAATAATACAAGGAACTACACATACCATTATATATCCTGTCCTTAAATTTTATTCAACAGGAGGCTTTAGGTTGGATTACCATGAAGTCCTAAAAGTCATTTTTATGCCTAGCTTCTATCCTCACTTTTGACCTTATATTTACTGATAATGACGCAAAATGAGACCAAATAAATATTTAAACAATTTTCATTGATAGAAAATGCCAATATCTAAAGAAAAATGTTATGCACAATTATTTTTTTAGATGACAACTAGTTGAAATATATGCTCATACTTACGAAATATTAATGAAGTATTCAGACTTAATTACAAATTTCTTTGATAAGTATAAAGAGGTTTTATCAAAATATTTCTAATGGATGCACATCGAGACCTGTTTCAGGCTGAATCTGCAGTATTTTATAATCTGTTCACCGCCTCCGGATGACTCGATCGTGTGCTTCATAACAATACCTGTAATGTTTACTCCACTGACTGCGGTGAAGGGTACAAAGATCTTTGCATTATATAACCGTTCTTCAAATCCCCATCAACACCGAATATACAGATATTCCTTTGTGTTTATGAAAGCGATAGTAACTGAAGCTTTGTCAAAATTTCACAGATGAGCTATTTTAAGGAATGAGCAGATATGAAAGATTAATTTAAAAGTTTAATTTGGACATTCAATTGTAAGAAATCTGGCAAGTTACAAGGTGCTAAAATGGCCTGAAACACATTAATAACATATTTCATTATCATTCATTATAGGCAAGTCTGTCAATTAGGAAAAAATTTTTTATAAACTTTCCAAAAAGTCCTCCTACACACATGATGTCTAGGATAGACATAATAACTTGAATGTACCTTTTTCAGTGACATTAGCTCTCTTTGTGGTCTGTAGTAAAGTTAAAAATTCATTATGCATTTTGTTTATTTATCATCATTCCATTTTAAAAACATATCACAGCTCTATTCAATTACTACAATTTAAATAAAATGTATAAATAAATACAAAAATCTGTTGCCAACATTAATTCCTTATAAATATAACAACATGTACATGTCTTAAACAAAGAACTCTAAGCTATTTATATCACTACAGTACAAAGTAAATCAACATAACAAGAGGCACTATGCACAATGTTTTTTTATGATCTGACATTAAAATCCTATCATTATAGCATTCTCTTTTGTTTGTTATTAAAGCAGCTTATTCACAGATGATCGGTAGAATGAACAAAAGTTTTTTTTTACTCTCCCTTGTTAAAGTTGGTGAAGGCTTTGTCTCCAGACTAATAAACTCAGCAAGTGTAGGTCAAATTTAACAGAATAATGCTATTTTCATAAATGCCCATTTCAGGAAAATCGGTTAAATATACAATACGATAATCCCAAAGCAGGTGCTTATGGTATCACATAACACGTTCCACAACATTGCGTCTTCCCCAGTTCCAGTTCGTAAATTCAGTCTGTGTAGAGAGATCTAGCACTTAGAGTGAATGTGATAAGTCATTTCAAGGCATATAGAAAAAGTAACTCTAAATGAAGGTTTTTTTATAATTCTAAAAACAGTTTTAATACTGTCCAAGACTCTGTTGACTGTGATGAGAAAACCACTATTTTTTCTTACAATCTCAGAGTGTTGTATTGCATGGTCACCATGCGTCTGTAGATGGGTAATGATAGGCCCATTACACACAGAACATTGAAAATCAAATTCTTAGTCAATGACCATTTGTGAATGAGCTGCTTTAATGCAAGTGAAGTTACTTGATTAGGTTGTAAGAGTGCTTTTTTGTTTTTTTGTTGTTGTTTTTTTCTGTTGAGAAATATAGTATTATTAAACTCCTTAAATAGTCAAATCACAGTTTGTAGAGAGTCCATACAGTACATTTAGAGTTTAGTCATATACAAAATTAATCATTGCTACAGGATTCTCACAAGACTTTTTAACGTTTGATTCCTTGAGAAGTTGTAGTTCTCTCAAATACCTATAATAGAAGCTGAAATTTTTTTTGAAAAGTTTGACCTATGTCTTTAATCATTTGTGCCTATATCAAGACCCTGGATTTTAAAAATCTGATACAGTCATTTTTTTTCGTACTAACAAGATGATAAAACACACACACACTATATGGTAATTAATTCCTTCAAACATTACAACTTATTTTGCATTTCTTGAGCCTTGGTCTAAAACAAAATATAAATGAATAAGGAAATAGGACTCTAACTTTAAAGTTAGTAAGAAATCTGATGCTGTATCCTTGTTCATTACAATATAACATCACAGAAGATTGCCCTAGGGCTTGATTCTTTAGAATGACAATGAGCCTCACATGATCTGCAGACTGGGCCCCGTGTTCTAAAAAATAAAAACGGTACTGAAGTAAGATTTTCACTCTTATATACTCAAACTATGCCCATAAATTCCAATAGAGATTTAGGTATGATACATGTACTCAAATTTGAGTCTTTGAGTAAAATATTTTTATTCATGTACTCCATTAATTGAGATAAAGATAAGTCTCAACTGAATTCAATACAGAATTCTATCATCAACAATCCTTGTTTCCCTTGTAATATGACCATTACATATTTTTTTATATTCAACACGTGTAATATATCACCGTCATGACATCATTTATCCCTATGCAGTTCATAGGATAAAAACAACATGCAAAAATGCACACGAAATGTCAAAACATTATTATTTCATTTAATCTCAGCATTGAAAGTCATATGATAAAATGAATCTCACAGGAGTTGTCATGTAAAATATAAGGCTATTAAATCGTACATGAAAATAGTAAATAGCTCGCCAGAGGCTCACTTTTTACCATTTTTATGAACTCGCTAAATAGAATTTTATATTATATGACAACTCATGCGAGATCCTATATGGAGATGACTTGGTTAACCCTTTCCCTCATAGAGGAAACCATGAAAAGACCTATGTGAACAATATAAAACCAGATCAGCCTGCGAGTAACTCGCAGGCTGATCAGGTTTTATGCAGTTCGCTGCTCCTCAGTGGTCTGGAAATGAGGACTTTATAATTAAATTTGGTAAGGTTTAACTGTGGTTTTCTGAAGATCAGGCTTTATGTGGTACCTATTGAGTGCGTCAAAATGAGTCTATATGAGAGAAAGGGTTAATGAAACAGAAGAACCAGAAACTCAACCAAAAAAAATAAATAATGATGGCTGATAATCTATCTGGCTATCAATTGGATGTTAAATATATATCCATATATTGCTGATCACCAGAGATCATATTAATGAGAATGTAGAAAATAAAATTCCTGAAACAAATTTCAATTTTCCCTGAATAAACTAACAATGTTTTATTTTTTTAAATGTTTGATCAAATCTTGGTTAGTGTTAACTTGAGTAATCCAAGTACAATATTTTAGCTTTTACTTTAAAAAAACAACAAAAAAAAACAACTAAAAATCTGCAAAATTTAAGATGTTTTTAGTAAACATTAATGAAGAATATATTTCAATTTTTATTTATAAGAATATGTATTTTTAGCCTTTTAATTATTACTGTTTTGTGAATTTTACAATGAAGTAGCCAGTCTCAAACTCCAGTCTCAAATTCCTAGAATTTTCTAAATTTCCAAACTTCCCTCACAATTAAAAATCACTGACTTTGACATATAATCATTTTCCTCATACTTTTTCCTTTCCCCATGCATAACCCAAGCTACTGGGTCCCCTTGGTACAGGTGACCATGAAGGGTGTCAGAGAATGCTGTGTTCCAACGACATGCTTCATACTCTGAAAAAAAAAAGTTATATCTTTTAGTTATTGATAATGCATATGGCAGTCAATGTTTCGGCTTATAATGTCAATATTCAGTAAAGATATCAATAAAATTCCCAGATAATTCAACATAATTTCATGATTTTAAGCTCCATTATAATGCTATATTTTGATCCAAGATAAGATTCAGTTTTATATTGAACTTCATTATAATTATGTGAATATGCACCTTAAGTAAACTAAACAAATCATAAAATAATGAGGTTCAATGGTGGACGTGCAACGCTTTACTGACTTTTACATTATAATAACAAAGTGAGAAATCATAGAGCCACACATTACTTTGATCGTTTTAAATCATGAATATTCACGTACAAATTTATGACATTATGAATATCAATCTATTGAACTTTGAATTGTAAATGACATAGATTTTTCTTGTAGAATCTGAGCTACAATATTGTAAGAGGAAACAGAGAAAACTCTGATCAGACAGCTCCTGGAAGGAAAGTTGTTTCAAGAAGCCGTCTATCTGGGGTCTCTTCTATTTACCAAGGTGTCAAACCACGTATATATGAGGTAAAGGGTTAATTATTGTTTATTGCCTGAATATGATATTATGATAACACTTTTGAATCCCTATATTTCAATCATGGCAATAATGTAGACTCCAGCTACTTACAGGTTTTGGCATGTCACTGTGAATGTTGACGTCAAACTTGAGTAAAAATAAAGCGATATACATCTGTATCTCCAGCAGCGCAAACCACCTGACCAGGAAATAAACACAAACATCTGAGTCAGCAAAAATATTGATCTTCAAGAAAAACATCAGAGGAAAAAAAATAAAGGATAAATAATTGTGAATAATAGTGATTAACCCAATATCTCACTGAAGCCTCAGTCAAAGGTGAGTGATGCTGGGATACCTACATGCTACTATTTTTGTGTACTTTTCCCACCTACAGCACATGAAATCCACTCTGGATATGAAAGTAATTAAGGTATGGTGGGTCATTTTTGAAACTCATGACTTAGGATAAGAAGACAAAGGGTGGTACCATGCTGGGGTCAGATTCATTCATGACATTCTCAGGGACAAAGTGCTGACCTGTATTGTCCTGGGACTTTCAGATAAATTTATAAAATTGTGTTTCCAAATAAAATAAATTTACACTTTAATTAATGCTATAAACAGAATATAAAATAAAGCCAACAAATACATGGTATATGACCCTACTCAACAAGATTCTGGAATTATTTACAGATTCTCAAACACTAGGTTTAAGGAATGCTATATATGAGCAATTTTTGTGACACTAATTTTTTTCTTTGACAGGAAAAAAAAACCCTCAAACCTTTCCCTACTTATAGATTTTGCTTTTCAGAATGCTTCCTGAATTACATTTTTATCAAAATGAGTAAACAAGAGGGCCATGATGGCCCTGAATCGCTCACCTGAGTACCATTGCTTCAACTGATGTCAAGGTTTTTAAACAGACAAGGATTCTGATATAACTTAATCTAAAACATTTTACCCCTGACAATACTACACACCAAATACCTAAGCAATGGGCCATATGGTTTCAGAGAAGACTTGGGCGCAGGGTCATTTATCACCGCAGGGCCAAGACTTTGAAAATCTTTGTAATGAACCATTAGATGCTACTACATACCAAAAATCTTAGCTCTAGGCCTTATTGATTCATAGAAGAAGATTTTTTAAGATTTTCCTATTTAACTCTATGTAAAACAAGTGACCCCTGGTGTGGGGTCATTTATCACCATTGGGCTATGATTTGTACAATCTTGGTAGTGGCCCATAAGATGATGCTACATACCAAATATCTAAGCTCTAGGCCTTATGATTCATGAAGAAGATTTTTTAAGATTTTCCTATATAACTCTATGTAAAACAAGTGACCCCTGGTGCGGGGTCATTTATCACCATAGGGCTATAATTTGTACAATCTTGGTAGTGGCCCATAAGATGATGCTACATACCAAATATCTAAGCTCTAGGCCTTATGCATTCATGGAAGAAGATTTTTTAAGATTTTCCTATATAACTCTATGTAAAACAAGTGACCCCTGGTGCGGGGTCATTTATCACCATAGGGCTATAATTTGTACAATCTTGGTAGTGGCCCATAAGATGATGCTACATACCAAATATCTAAGCTCTAGGCCTTATGGATTCATAGAAGAAGATTTTTTAATTTTCTATATAACTCTATGTAAAACAAGTGACCCCTGGTGCGGGGTCATTTATCACCATAGGGCTATGATTTGTACAATCTTGGTAGTGGCCCATAAGATCCTTATGGATTCATAGAAGAAGATTTTTTACCATTTTTCTATATAACTCTATGTAAAACAAGTGACCCCTGGTGCGGGGTCATTTATCACCATAGCTCGGTGCCAGAGGAACCCCTGGGGGGGGCCAATTTTGACCCCAGGGTCATAATTTGTACAATCCTGGTAGAGAGTCATAAGATCATGCTACATACCAAAAATCAAAAGGCTAGGCCTTGTGGTTTCAGAGAAGAAGATTTTTTAAATTTTCATTTTTAAAATCTATTTTTAGCTCCTGTGACCTAATTATGCGATGGACCAGAACCATTTATAAAACTTTAGTAGAGCTTCATCCAAGGAACATTCCTGCAAAATATTTTTCAAATTGGCCAAGCCGTTTAGGAGGAGATGTTGTTTGAAGCAATTGTTGACGCCGGACGCACGCACGCACGCACGCACGCACGGACGACGGACGACGGACGCCGGACAAAAGGCGATCAGAAAAGCTCACCTTGAGCACGTTGTGCTCATGTGAGCTAAAAATACAAGCTGTGTAAAAGAAAAGAGATGTAAATACGACAAGAGAATCTGACGCCCACTACTCACCAGTAGACACATGCAACATGGTACATGTACATACCTGCCTGGACACTGGTACCTCCCACCTCCAAATGCCACAAACCCATCCAGAAACACACCCTTCTCAATGTTGCTGTCTTCCCATCTCTCCGGTCTGAACTCCTCAGGATTCGGAAAAAACTTCTCATTTCTATGAGCCCAGTAAGGTGACACCATCAACATTGTGCCCTTAGTGATGGTGTAATCCTTTAAAGTAAGGTTTACAGAATACTTATATTCAATCCCTGAAGCACTTCCTTAAACTCATTAGAATCTCATAATGAAGATAATGAAAGCCCTTTAGTTATGAATTTCAATGTCAATAGCTTTATTGCAGGTAATACTCTAGAACTTCAAGAGGTAAGCAGTAGTAAGACAAAACAAGAGGGCCTTAATGGCTTTATAATCACTCACCAGAGAAATTGTAGCATAGATTTATAAATTTTCTATATAGAAATAGAGAAATAGCATGGACAAAAGATATTCACAAAACACAATAAAGAACCACAGTTCCCTGAAGATTCATTTGAGTATGACCAAAAGTAAGCTTGGTATGAATAAGTCTTGTGCCGTTTCTCTGATATCTGTCCAAGGGTAGCTGAGAAATAGGGCTAACAAAACACACACACATACACAATAACGAGGTTGAGTATAATGTGCCAAAGATATGCACAACTAGGCATGTCTGAATGAAAGAACTATGCATTATAACGAAAATCATAATAGAAAGTCAGAAAAAGATGTAAGTTCAAAGAAGGATGGCCACTAGTTGTAGAATTAAACATTAACTGCATGGCATCTAAATCAAGGGAAATAACTCCTAACAAATTAATAACATTCTGTTTCTAGTTGGTGGTAAGTTACGGTATTACTGACACTGCTGACACTTGAAAGAGTGGTGTACCTTGATTGTAAACTCCTTGACAACCCTACGTGTGATGACCCCCACAGGGTGCAGACGGATAGCCTCTAGAGCACACCACTTCAGGTATGGAACCTTTCTTAGATCATCTTCTGTTAAGTCTATAATCTCACCTGATAGGATTAAAATATCGATCAGGTATGTAAGCTGAGGATACAACTAAATGAGTGTGCATCTGGTGATAATTACTTGTTTAATCACAATTATTGATGGTGATCAGACATTTACTATGATAAATGTGGCTTATTTTTTATATGCATGGTCAAACTCTTCAGTTTTCAAGAGTGAAACAGGAAATGTACTCTACAAAATATTAATATCTAAACCTTAGGTGGCATATTTTTGCAAACAATTATTCACTTAGCTATGTCAAAACTACAGATAATTAACCAAAACTGATATAATCTTTTGATGATGTTTTTGTATGATGTTGACATCATTCATAGCAATAAAATTATGGCCACTGCACAAAAGTCTATTATGTAGCTGCTCAAAAATTCATGCTTTATTTTCTTGAAAAAGGCAAATTTTTTGCCAATATATTGAAAAAAGGTGAATCTAATTGCTTATATATGTAATGAAAGAATCTTTCTATGGGGTTTGAACCCATAACATTCCAGTACAGTCAAGCATGCTATGACAGGACCTTTTTACTTCTTTAAATTCACTCATCAAATCATATATAATTTATATATCAATGAATTCTGTTTCATCCACATCCTTCTTACCTTTACTTTTATCCTTGCATACTGCCTTCAACTGTTGCCGCAGTTTGCTTGTTATTTCAGGGTTGCTTAGAATATAGGCTAGAGTCCAAAATGTTATCTGGAGAAAAAACAAAGTATTTAGCATATTACTATGTCAACAGATGGACATAAATGCAACATCATGGGTGTATGATATGTCATCATCAAACAGATCTTGACATTTGTCAATCTCATACCAGGAATTTTTAGATCATGAACAGACTTTAAAGTAAAAACAAGAGGGCCATAGAGGCCCTAAATCACTTACCTGAGTATAGGGTTACCCAAGGAACATCTGTACTAAAACAATTTGAAATCTGGCCAATAGTTTGAGAGTATTTAAAATTTCATAAATCATTCTTTCTATTGCCAATGCAACCAGAGTTCTACATGAATCAGGTTTATTTTAGCAACTTTTGTGGAGGTTCACCAAAGGATCATGCCTGCCAAGTTTAATCAAATACTGTCCAGTGGTTTCAGAGGAGATGTCAATTAAAGGTTTCACTATATACATTTAAGGCAAATTAGCCCTGCCCCTGGCAGCCATATTTTTATACGAATCAGAATAATTTTAGCAATCTTCGTAGATGGTTACCGAAAGAACATCTGTACCAAAACATTTTGAAATCTGGCCAGTAGTTTTGAAGGAGATGATTTTTAAAGTTTTCATAATTTTTTTCTTTCTGTTGCCATGCAACCAGAGTTCTACATAGATCAAGTTTGTTTTAGCAACTTTTGTGAAGGATCAACCCTACCAAGTTTAATCAAATTCTGTCCAGCGGTTTCAGAGGAGATGTTTAAAGCAAAATGTTGACAACAGACGATGCACAACAACAGACTATGGATGCAGGGTGATCCTCATAGCTCACCATGAGCACGTTGTGCTCAGGTGAGCTAACAAGAGGGCCATGATGGCCCTAATTCACTCACCTGAATTCAACTGCTAGAGAGAAAATGCTGAAGTAAAAGGAAAAGAATTTACACATCATATTTAGTATTTAAATTTTATTAATTTTTAGTTCTCGTGGCCATCTTGGTAGGCAGACCTAAATGATTTTAGCTATTTCTGCTCAGCACCACCTGTAAAATTTCACCAAATCTGCTCAGCGGTTTAGGAGGAGATGTAGTTTAAAGCAAAAGTTGACAACGCACAACAGACGCTGGACAAAGATGGATCACATTACTTCACCTGAGCACTCACTTTGTGCTCAGGTTAGCTAAAAATACTTTGACTTCATTCTGACTTACTGATATAGGTTTTGTCTGATTTTATAACTCTTTCTGTAAAGCGAGTGCTGTGTAGCTATGTCATGGTGTTGTCTTTGGGTTTCTATTTAGTATTGCATGTTACAGTGGATTACATTAACTACATTTACATGTCAATTGACAATCCATGAATGGAACCATGTTGGGATTCACATTAAGATGGAGCACAGAGTAATGGATCTGTCCACTATGTTGCTGACTAGTAAGACTTAACTGAGCATTTTATCAGAATAAAACAAGTTCCTTAATCCTTTACCTTATGAATATTCATGTATAAGTTTGATCCCAGGCAGAAAGTACAAGTACTTCACAGGAATTGTCAAGAGGGATTAATTTAGTATACCAATGAAGTTGCAAATACTTGTTTCCCAATCAACATGAAAAAAGAGTTTAACCCTTTCCCTCATAGAGGAAACCATGAAAAGACCTATGTGAACAACATAAAACCAGATCAGCCTGCGAGTAACTCGCAGGCTGATCAGGTTTTATGCTGTTCGCTGCTCCTCAGTGGTCTGGAAATAAGGATTTTGTAATTAAATTTGGTAAGGTTTAACTGTGGTTTTCTGCAGATCAGGCTTTATGTGGTACCTATTGAGTGCGTCAAAATGAGTCTATATGAGGAAAAGGGTTAAGTTAACCCTTTACATCATAGAGATTAAAAATGACACATTGGCAAACAGAGAAGACCCAGATCAGACAGCTCATATAATATTGTAGCTCAAACTCTATACAGCCTGCAGAGCAAAGAAAATCCATCATTTCATATACCATTTAAAGTTCAGTTAATTAATATTCATCATATAAATTTGTACAAGAATCTTCATGAAGTAAAGGATTAAAAGCAAAGATTTACCGGTATTGCATTGGCCAGTACGGCCCACATGGCTATCATGCCGTAGTTGGGGGCACACTTCTGCTCTATCTGGGAAACCATGGTCTCCAGCAGGGTCTGCAATGGTCATGTGACGGTGTCAGGTGACCAATACTCACTCTCCAAAAGGTTTAAGGAATTTCATGCAGCAAAGGGGCAGAATTGATTATTCTGATGTATAGTATTTGTATAGGTATTGTAAGCCATTTATAATGCATATGCATAATATACCATCCTTAAATAAACTTTCATGTATGTTTACAAATTATGAAGACTAAAATCCATAGGAATTCATGAAAATTTTCCTTTAATCAAAATCAAAAACACACAAATGTCAATTAACATAATGTATAATTATACTTCGCCCATTCTTCTATCAATTATGCTTAATATGCTGAGACAACTGAATGTTATTTTATGATAAGTCCATAGATTTATAATGCATAGATACAAATAAAAGAAGAATATTTTTCGTTACCTGTTTCCCTGATGAGGACACCTTCATATCCTTCAAAACATCACGGAACACGTTCAACAAGTATGATTTTGCGGCTGACCATCTTCCCAGAAAGAAGGCTGGCAGCTTGGCCCCCATCTCAAACTGGTCATCATATATAATGAACTCATTCTTAAGTCTCTCAAACTTATCCTGTAAATGTAAATGATGAAGGATAATTAGATTTTCAAAAATGATAAAGGCAACAGAAAGAAGGAACAAGAGGGCCATGATGGTCCTGGGTCGTTCACCTGAGAACCAGGTATTAGTGGGAGGAAAGGAAACAGCAAATATCTTATGATATTTTGGAAAATGGGCTCTGCCCTCTGCCAGCCATAAATCAAGTAAGTACTTTAGGACAAGAAGCATTTTCAAATTTGTACTATATACGTATAAGGAAAATGGGCTTAGCCCCTTGGTGGCCATGTTTATCAATGGATCAAAATAATTTGAACAATCTTGGTAGAGAGTGATCTAATGAACATCTGTGCCAAATAACTTTGAAATCCAGCCTGTACTTTTGGAGGAGAAGATTTTTGAAGTTTTGACTATATTCATATAAGGAAAACGGGCCCTGCCCCCTTGCAGCCATGTTTTTAACAGATCAAAATAATTGAACATTCTTGGTAGAGAGTGACCTAAGGAACAGCTGTGCCACATAACTTTGAAATCCAGCCAGTACTTTTGGCCAAGAATTTTTTTTTAATTTGTACTATATTCATATAAGGAAAACGGCAGCCATGTTTTTTTTAGAGAGTGACCCAAGGAACATCTGTGCCAAATAACTTTGAAATCTTGCCAGTAGTTTTGGAGGAGAAGATTTTCAAAATTTTCATGTTTTTTCTTCTGTTTCCATGGCAACCAGAGTTCTGCATGGAATCAAATTCTTTGAACAACTATGAAAGGCTTCACCCTAGGAACATTCCTGTGAAGTTTCTTTAAAATTGGCCTAGTGGTTTAAGTTAAATGTTGACAACGGAAGATGGTCACCGGACGACTGACCCCAGACATTCATCGGTCACAATAGCTCACCTTGAGCACATTGTGCTCAGATGAGCTAAAAACTGGAAGACAGATAGAGAAAATATCAGAAAAGACAGATAAACAGATGGATGGATATGCAGTTTTTTAAAACAAAGATATTTGTACAGACAGGAAGGCAGACATTTTGCAGCAAAGCTAACAAACAAGGAAGACAGGCAGGCAGGAAGGCAGCAAAGAGTAAATAACAGGGTCACCAGGTATAGCTAGCCAAGTCAGACCAGGCAAGACAAAATTAGACAAAAGACAGATGGATATGGACAGACAGACAGATAGATGGACAGACTGATAGAACATGTACCTTATCTGAGACAGGGAGGACATCTTGGCCAAACAAGTTGTTGATGACTGCAATATACATGCTGTGTCGGACACTATCCAACAGCTCCACCTTTTCTGTAACATGGCAACCAGATCATGTTTATCAACATCAGGTCTGTATGAGGTAAAGAGTTAAACAGATAGTACAAATTCTTGTTATATGAAAACTAAGCTCTAAAAGGACTGACATTATAGAATAGAAAACATTTGTTTTGTTTAGCTATAATATTCTGTGTTTTCCAGATGAATTTTCTACATTCAAATGGTTCATACAGGCTGATTCTGTATCATATGAATACAGTGAAACCTCTTAACAACGGCATTCATTATAACATCCTCTTTATAACAGCAGTAGTATACTCGTAGAAAACTAAAGTGCATAATCCTTCTATGTCTCTATTCTTTACAATGACAATTTCTTTATAACAGCAACAATTGCTGAAACAAACACCGCTGTTGTAAAGACAGTTGACTGTACATGCATATTTCCATTGTAAATATTACAATTTTAATTAAGTGATATGGCCCAATATAATGTGGTATCTATACTTGGACTCCTGGCCCTTTGGTCTCGAAACTTCTTTAGTACGATCTCAGGCTCAAATATGAGTGTTATACAAAAATCCCTATAGAAATTAATGGTTTGAGTTTTATTTTTGAGAACACAGGGCCAGATGTAGGTTAATATAATGGAGCTGCAAGGGTTCCTATAAAGGCTACATCACCTCCATCCTTGAAAGTTGTGTTGACCTGGATGTTGAACTGCTGACAGAGGTGGCTGGAGATCTGGCCAAGTTTGGAGGGTGCCAGTTTACCTTTCACAATATCATGCAGACTGGTGTGGTAGGCGAAGAATGAGGCCTTGTCAATAGACGCTGCAAATATATGGAACAAGAGTGTTGCAAAGGCAGGGCAATTTATGCCAATAGGCAAATTCATATGAGGGAATCATAGTACACAGAACTGCTATTAATAGGAAAGTTATTGTGTGGAAATGGTTGTTTCACATAAATATTGCCTACAATATGCATATCATAACTCTATAGTGAATCATTGGATTGAAACCAATATCAAACTAGACCTGCATTTTGAAATTATATACTTGCATATCAAGTATGAATTTCAAACATGTAGCTTTACTGTCTCATTGAGAGTTTTAGTCATTTGGAAACCATGTCTATTTGTGACATATATATTGATGCTAATCTGTAGATGATATAACATCAAGCTTCACTATCCAGATTCTAATCAGTACTGAAACTATCTTCTATTCTAACTAATGAGCTACCAGCACCATGTTTTACGACTTCCAGTCAGTTGTGACTTGATTTCACATTGGTACATGTATATGCAAAACAAACTGTGGGCATGACTAGTGTTGAACCCTGATATCTATATTTCATTGAATAAAAAAAAAATTAAAAAAAATCTTACCAACATTAACAACTGAGTCATAAACACCAAGCTGAAAGTCCACGTTGGAAGAATCAAAGAAGTGATGGTAATCTTCAGGTTGAGTTAGGAATGTTAATTTCTCCCCGGCCACTTGCAAAGTGAACAGCGGACCTAGCTGGAGATAGAGACGACAGTCATGAACAAATCATTAATGACACTTAGGGCTCATTTATATGTATAAATGTACAATATGGAATAATATCTTTGAAACATTTTGTATATTGAAAGTATGAATGAAGAAATTCTTAATAATTGTATCATATAAACATATCAATACCTTCATTTCCAAAAATACGGAAAAACAAATCGTTATAATAGTTTAAAGTTCATGCAAAGCTACAAGTAAAACTTTAGACACATTTAACCAATGTAGCAACAATACTGACTTTGTGTGACTCTATCATTTTCAAAAAGATAAAGTGTTACTTCTTACCTGAAGTATCAATACACATCAAATCCTATACAGTTATATACTTTATCTATGGTATATACATGTCTACAAATATATGCAATATATATATGCAAGTTGTTATCAAGTACAAGATTACAGTGGTATACCTTGTTCAAAGTATGGTCTGTGTTTCATATAACCATATCAATATCACACTGGTCAATTTGTCACCCACATTTTACTATATATACAGAAATATGATCTCTGTGGCAAATTAACTGGGGCTGAGGTGGGGACCACTATGGCCCCATGTACCCCAAGTGGCTGGAAAGTCAAGTAAATCAGTCATAAATTCATTGAATTAAATACCTTTAACCAATTTTGTATATGATATTGCACATACATAGTGCAAGAGAGAAAATTTGATAGATCAATTAATATACTTCAGCCTTGAGCTTGCTAAGATGTAACCCTGGTGCCTGATCCCTCCTGACTTCCTTAATTATTTTTTCTTTCTTAATGACATAAACGTTCAATTCCCTATCTTGCATGAATGCTGCAATCCTCTTTAAGATATATGGCAAACATTTTAAATGTTGGTCATTATCTGAGATTAATTTTGAAGACAATTACATCATATAACTCGCCTATAATTTGGTTATGTTTCACCCAAAAATATATCTTTTATAATTAGTCTATGTTTTTGTCCCCCCCCCCCACTTTTTTCTGACAGTGTTGTTTATTGTCAAAAATCGTTGTCATTGGTCAGAGATAAAATAACTGCAAGAGATTGACAATGAATTATATTGAATTTAAACTTCGTATTTTATTTCCATATTTAGCCGACATGTAAGTCTGTTAAGTACAGAATCACTAACCTCTTTCCGTTTCTTCTCAATGAAGCATAACGGGTCCTGTCCAAACTGCACGGCACACCCGAGCCAAGGCAACCAGCCGCTGTAGGCAGGCGGGAGCTTATCATTGGCCCTCCTCTTGAAATAAAACAAGCATAGTGTAACAATAAATACTGACCAAACAGCAATGGTCACCTGGCTTAACCCCTCCAGTCCGTACATGATTACAATTTAACTTCTACTTAATGAACCTCCTTCTTGTGTATTATATGGCCTTTTCATTAAACTGATTCAACACGCGAGCCATTCGTGTACTCTGTGTAATGATCTATACACTGCATAATGTCAAGGCTAATAAAAGACAATGTGCATATTACACTTGGGGTTTACACACGTGTTGAAATATTTACAGCATTATAATCAATATAAGGTCTCGGTTAGCACAAAATTTAATGGTTCATGCCGCTTTACTTCTAAAGATAAACGAAATACGGGGGCGGGTCAATAATTAGTGTCGTTACCATAGTAAAATGAAAACCACTGACGCATATTTCAATATCAATTTTTTTATGTCTTTCCTTCAAAGTAATCACCTTTATGTAATACACAGAGTTTCAGTCGTTTAATCCAATTTTCAAATGCTTTTCTACAGTCTTCTTTAGGTATACCTTTACATAACTGATACAATGCGGATCCAAGCCCATTCCGGCTTCTGTAGCGGCGACCCTGAAGGTGTTTCCTTAACTTTGGGAACAGAAAAAAAGTCACTGGGTGCCAAATCTGGCGAGTATGGTGGGTGGTTTAGAACAGTCACATGTTTACTTTCAAGAAATTTCTTCACAATGTCCGCTTTGTGTGGTGTAGCGTTATCATGCAAAAGGTACATGCCCCTCATTCCGGTACTAGGACGAAGCTTACAATACTATTTGTCAACTTTAGTTAGCACTTTCCTTCTGTAAAACTTCGCATTGACAGAGCATTTCTTTGGAACAGCAACTTGTCTAGCTTATCCGTGAATTCCGAAGAACATAGCATACATTACTTTCTTGGAGCTTGTCACTCTTTTTGGCTATACAAGGCCTACGGGCATGTTTCGTTGCCCATATGTTATTATTTATTTTGCGAGTCGGCTCAAAAAAGTGGAACCAGCTTTCATCACCAGTAACAATGTTAGAAAACTTCCTACTGTCATATTTTGGAAACATCTTTAATAATTTTCTGGCACGTTTCACACGCTCTTGCTTTTGTTCAGGACTTAACAAATGTGGTATCCACCTAGCAGCGGTCTTCCAAACTCGAAGATGCTTCTTCCGAATGGTAAAAGCTGACTCTTTTGACATGCCAGCATACCTAGCTATCTCAGAAATCGTATATCGTGCTTCTTTACCAATGAGATCGTTTACTTTTTTAATGTTGTTTCTGGTGATAACTGACGGTTTCCTGCCTCTACCACTGGCCTCCTCCAGCCTCTCTCTGCCGTTCTTAAACATAACAATCCATCTTGGAACTGTTTTTAAACTAACAACAGAAGACCCAAAACAGTACAGAGTTCATTGTGAATTACTGTTGCGCTTAATCCTAAAGCCATACGCGTTTTAATATAAGACCGTATTTCTAAAGAGTTCACTGAACGTTTGGCAGACATTTTTACACGCAGTTGATCGTATGTACCTCTTTCAGTACTTATTTTTTCACTGTCCTTGTGTATAGATATACATGTATGATACACCGTTGGAAAGCTTGAGTTCGTGTGTATCATAGTATAACTTTGCCCGTCCTCCATGCAGTAATCATGAAATAAACTGAGGGACGACACTAATTATTGACCCGCCCTCGTAATATACATAGATCTAACCCTTCCGATGATTCGACTATTGTTTGTGGGACGTTAAACTCATGTCGAATATGGACCGAACGTACAATTTGGTAAGAAAAAACGACATTTTCGTAAGTCCCCCCCCCAAAAAAAAACACACACACCCCAAAAAATTGGAAGGAGTCGAGCCTTCTGCATGATTTACAGTGTGAATACAGTGTTCTCTTGATTTTGCATTGAATCAATGTCATATCATATTTCAAAATGGTTCTACGAAGGATGTTCAAATTGAAATGCAATTCCAAGCATATCTAGAAAAGATTTGTTAATTTTCACAAACCAGCTATCGGATTCCTTCAAAGTATTCACCTCAATGAGCTATGCACAGTTTCAACCTTTTGATCCAATTTTTAAAGGCAGTTTCATAGTCGTTTCTGGGTATACCCTTGAGACACTGGAAGATGGCTGAACCAAAATCTTTGCGTGTTTTTCCTGCCTTAAAAAATCGCGTACAATAGCCGCTTTGTGGCTAGACGCGTTGTCATGCAGCAACCTGACCCACGACAAACCTGTCGCTGGCCTGCGTCTATTGAAATATTTCTTCAACTTTTTGAGAACAGCCCCTCTGTAGAACTTGCTATTGACCGATTTACCTTTCGGAACAGCAATTTGTATAGCAGGCCCTTGATTTGTGAAGAAAACTGCATACATAACCTTTCTGACGCTCATTGTGCGTTTGGCTATACATGGCCTTTTCATGTCTTTTGTAGCCCATATCTTGTTTTCATGTTTTCGTTTGGGCTCATAGAAATGCACCCATGTCTCGTCGCCTGTGACGATATTGGCAAACGAGCGATTATTGTATTTGGGGTGCATTTTCAGCAAAGATTTTGCCATTTTCACGCGGAGGCGCTTCTGCTTCTCTGTGAGCAAATGGGGTATCCATCGCGCAGTTATCTTATTCATTTTAAGGTGCTTCCTTAGAACTGAATGAACTGCCCCTATTGAGATGCCTACCTCTCGGGCTATTTCCCTAACAGTGAATCTTGCATTCGTCGATACAATTTCTCTGACTTTTTCTACCATTTTGGGACTGGTTGCTGTCTTTCTGCGATGGCCACATGGTGCATCTTGCAAGGACGTTATTCTACTTGCAAATTTCTTGTACAACCTAGGACAGCTCACCAGGTCCATATATTGAGCATATTTCATGAAATATCTCTTTTGGACCTATACCAAGAAAACAGCGGTTTTTGATGTAGGCCCGTATTTTGGCGGCGAACGCAGATTTTTTACCAACTATTTTATCATTAGTATGTACGAGTATGCAATGTTTCTCGTTGTGTACCTAGAGAGGACAGATTTACACAAAACTGGTATCGACCGAGAGATAATTGATGCCCCTAGGCGATCCAAGTAGGTTTTTTGTGAAAAGCGTGCGTAGTTACATAATATAACCCGAGTTGCATTTCAATTTGAACATCCCTCGTATTTAACGGATTGTATATTTTCCCTGAAAATACTTTGGAACGCGCATTACGCCTGTTTCTGGTTGCGGGCTTCCCCCTTACCAAAGGACAACCTCCCCATTATTACACCGGTCAATCGGAAAATAAGATATCAGTTGTCCAGAGCTGATGACAACAATCGTACATTCTACATGTAGCGCGAGACGCAGTGGATATACAATGTTCGTTTTTATTTTCTAATCAATTTTGAGTATTTTCAAAGCCTACAGATATAGTATACGCTTTACAATATCGTGAATTTGAATAAAACGTGACCAAAAGTTCCGATGGATTGAGCCATTCTGGGGCGTGCCTGGACCCAATTTTGGTATATGCACCATGGCATGGCTAGGGTGGGTCTGTGGGGCATGTTCCCCCGGAGAGTAATGCCCCTGGAACGCCGTAGGAGCATTTTAGATGGTATTTAGTACATACAAAAAGCTTTAAAATCATAATGAAATCTGATAATAAATTGAATATGGTGACGTTATTTGGGACGACTGTTCTCAGCAGTTAAAATCTGATCTAGAGGCCGTACAGATAGAAGCAACGCAAATTATAACCGGTGCAACTAAATACTGTAATATTAACAAACTCTATACTGATTGTAACATTGAAAATTTAGAAAAAAAGGCGCAAGAAACATAAACTTCTCTTGATATATAAAATGAAAAACAATCTTGTTCCTGACTATTTATGCAAAATGTTACCTGAACCACCGACACATAGATTCCATTTCCGTAATACACTTATGATTCCTTCCGTTCTTTGTAGAACACAGCTTTACAATTCCTCCTTCTTACCGTCGAGCATTCGAGAATGGAACTCGCTTGATAATTCCGTGAAATCATGTACATCGCTAATCTCATTCAAGAATACTCTTTACCGACATCAACCATGCACAAACCCCCACTTTTTTCCCAACTCTAGCTTTATTCGTAACAATGTATACATGTATCAAATGTATCATATGGCAAATAAATATTGTTTAAACCAAATCTGATAAAAACGCGCTGTAATTCTAACA
Organism: Solen grandis; assembly: GCA_021229015.1. NCBI lineage: Eukaryota > Metazoa > Mollusca > Bivalvia > Adapedonta > Solenidae > Solen > Solen grandis. The sequence goes on along the minus strand of CM037789.1, from coordinate 58,671,528 downwards.
AATTAATGCATAAGGATAACACTAGATCTACCTTGGTAAATGGATTGAGAGCAATTATCGGTGCGTTTGGCATTATAAGCCCCCCAACTTAAAATGCTTATTCTTAAAAAAGGCATGTGAGTAACTCGCAGGCTGATCACGTTTTATGCTGTTCGCTGCTCCTCAGTGGTCTGGAAATGAGAATTTTGTAATTAAATTTGGTAAGGTTTAACTGTGGTTTTCTGCAGATCAGGCTTTATGTGGTACCTACTGAGTGCGTCAAAATGAGTCTATATGAGGGAAAGGGTTAAATCATAATGGTGCTTTTATTTTTCAGTCTTTCAGCTTTAATAAATCAATTTAGATATGAAAATGATATTCTGATAAATTCATCGGTAATAACTTTATAACCAAAACAGTCACACTGTTTATTTTGTTTAAGGATGAACCCATACTTTTTTTCTTTACTGTGCATTTTTTTTTTTTTGTTTTTGCATCCATACATAGTTAAAATATTCCATCCTAAAAATATGATTTCAAGAACTTTCTCATGGTGTTTACATTTTGATTTTTGGAGCAGAAATAACAAAATGATAAGAAAATGAAAATTCTGCTTCCATGTCATTACTAAAAAAATCCACTGAATTTATTTTTAAATATGGCCGCCAAGAGTTGGGAAGTTAACTGATTTTTAGAACTATGTATTGAGTACATAATCTAATAATAACCAAACATTACATAGGTAATTATACCGAAGTTAGGGGTGTAATGTGCGCAAAAGTTAAATATTTTATTCTGAAAACATGTTACTAATTACGCAATTCCAATTATGGCATGTTAAACTATTAAAATATATTCTCACGGAACATCGTTCACGTCGTTTAATAAGCGGTGTATTTATAAATCCTTGTATCCAAGGGGATTTATTTGACCCCAGATGACTTTAACGAAAACATAGTTTTTCAAAAACTTTGGATGTTATATATTTACAGGTAAAAATTACAGGGCGATATATATTCAGCGCGCAAGTATAAACTGGACTGTGAGTGGTCGGTATAAAGGGAGATCAATGCTACGAGCGCATATATATGGTTTCCATGTGAAACCTAAATGTTTCAATTTTGTACTGATGGATTGTATACTGTAAATACTGCATGGAAATCGGGTCGAGATAAAAGTGGGGTGATATAAACACCCCTCCTTTTTTCACAACCCCACAAAAAGGGTTTCCCACATCCCACATCTGGGTAATCTCTTAGTATATAATAAGAAAAATAAAAATACTGGAAACGTAAAAAAAGAAAGGTGAAACCTAAATGCATGAGAGCCAACGACCAAGATCATGTTTTAATTGAGACATTAAAGGCCGGTTGAGTTCGCATTCGGTGAACGTTATTATCTGCATTTTGCAGAAACTTACTTGAGACCATACTCTTATCTCCAATCTAAGGCTTGGTCACAATCCAACGCGTGCGTGTTTTTAGTCCGTACGTTTTCTTTTCTTTTTCTTTTTTTTTTGGGGGGGGGGGGGGTGGAGCCACGGTCGCTACATTTTTCTAAGAACGTGGGGATGGAGTAGTAACAGCAGGGAGGGAGTACGTCACGCACGTCACTCGCACGGTTTGCGTATGGTGTAAGTACGTGGCCTGCACACCACTCTTGGTCGTGAGCGGTTGCGTGCATCGAACGTTGCACACGTGGTAAGTTAGATGTACGTACTTACAAAGTACGATCTCTGTGCGATTGCCACGTTAGCGTACGGAGGCTGTACTTACACGTGCTGCTCACGTATGGTGTCCTTATTCACTCGCATGCTGTAAACGTGAGAGTTTTTCCGCCCGATGTCGTTGGGGTGAGTGGGGGGGGGGGGGGGGGGGGGTATCAGAGGACCTTTCCGAGGTTCTCCGGAAGTCTCGGTTGCTGCTGCCTTAAGATACCGCCCATTCCACCACAGAGACTCCGGATTCTGATGCAAGTGGCAGGGCATGACCATGACGTGGTATTACAGAAATCAATGCGCACAACGTGCGTTGTAAGTGCAGAGCACGTGCTTACTCGGTACGGCCCACGTGAGTTATGCGTGCTCATTCGACAGTAGAACTGTGGAAGTGCCGAGTCAGCACAGACCACGCACTTATCACGTGCGCAGCACGCACGTACTTAAGTGCGCCGTCCGTAGAGCAAGAGACTGTGGCAAAAAATTTAAAGACTCACGGATTCAGTGCGTTGTGCGCTCGTAGGCTGTAGAAGACACGCACGTCACCCGTACTGGGATGAATCCGTAGACCGAACGCAGCGAAAGCCACGGTTTTACTTGAAATGACTTTAGACCGAGTATCATATATGGAGGCTATTCGTTGCCAAAAATCCAGCCTTGTAATCATGAACAATTTATATTTCGGTTCAACTAAACAGATTTGTAAAAGTATAAACGTTTATCCGAGAGATACATATTGTGCTCGTATTGTGCGTTTTGATTATCTCGATTTAACTAGTAACGTTTTTACTTCTAGAAAGTAATTTGGTAACATGCAGCTAAGATAAAATGCAAATAATATTTATAATTTTTCAAACTCAAATTTACGAAATGTACAACGACATACATGACACGTTTTACGCCGTACATCACACGTTTGAGAATGGAGCCGCATCAGATAACACTCTCAGGTTTACAACTGCATACTTGACTTTTACATTTCTACGCGATTAACATTTGTAGACGATTTTGCAACTTCCATATATGGCAGTATCACGGAAATAACCGAAGATTTAAAGGCGGAGCCAAATTTCACGAGCGGAAAATAAAGAGAGGTAACTCTTACACCATGATAAATCGGCAAGTACAGAAAGATTTCGTATTTACCTGAGTCTGAAAATGATACTTTGCAGATACAATAATTTTATATACATCAATTGTTAATCATTATACTTACCTTTGGACTCTTTTAAATATATACATGGTAAAATGAAAACGAAAGAAAATATGGTTGAAAATATGTCATGTAGATCTATTAAAGGGATATTGCTATGTACATACATTTAAGCTTCATAATTTTGGTTTTTATTTTACTAACGTTATAAGTGAACTTTAAGAAATGAAAGCTTTACATTAGAAACTGCATAGATTTTTTTTCTCTTTTTTCTTATCCAGTTATACCCTAGTATTGAGGTTATGTTTGTGATATAGTAATTAAATGTTACTTAATATTACTGGGAAAGGTAGCAGCCAGAATTTGGCCTGTAAAAAATATTGTATAGATCTATCTGTAGCAAAAATTGAAATCTGAAAATTGTGAATAAAAAAATCGACTTTTTATGAAAGTGGCATTGAGCGCGAATTCACAACACCAGTAATGGCAGTGGCTAGATATTAAATTTTGAAAAAAGCTCAATTGTGGTGAAGTGGGTTCTCATATCATGTGGCTTTGGCGGCTCGACTATAAAAAAAACAACATCAAAGTTAAAATCCTGGCCAGGGATATAAAAATCTAAATATAAATTTACGCCATGATGCGCTTATATTATTGGTTTTACAATGTAGGTGGGGTACGTTTCAAAAACTAATCTTTTTTTATATCTTCTGATGTTGATTCAATACCTGCATACAATGGCACTCATGCAACTGAAACACATGATGCTTAGTAAATAATTGTGATACTGTTTAATTCTCATAATGCATTTACCTTGAATGTGTAGACCTACACGCTGCAACACAGGGATATTTGCCAGTCGTTGTCGGAAAATACCGAAAGTGAGCGGACAATTGCGTTTATTTACGATGATGTAGTGGGCGGGGAAATGGTCGGAGCTTATTTATCAACATTGCAAACGTGTAAACCTGGATAAAGCTGAGCCGAATCATGATTGTCGGACAATGTAAAGTTGCAAGCGTTAAAGAAAGAAGGCGTTTTGTAGTTGATCAAAGTGCATTTTGTTGAAATACGTATTTACAATGTTGCATCGGCAAATTCAGTCCAAGAATGTATCTCTGGAGTTTAAATACTAAGAAAATAAACTGTTAAACTCAGATCAACAAGGCTGGATTTTTGGCAACGAATAGCCTCCATAATCATATTGGTTGTAACATCGTTCTAAGCCAATCCGTTCAAAATAGATTTCTCTGTATCTAATTATAAAGACAAATATATGTCTTACCCTGGTAAGACGACGAATTTTATAGCGTTTTTGGCGGTTTTTGTAATTTTCGATTTTTCAAATCAGTTGTACGCACGTGCGTAAGTGCGTCAGCCCAGGCACGCCCTTGCCATTTGACCAATCAGTCACAAAAATTTATTTTTTCTGATCAAAGTAAATTCTTCCAAGCTACGCATGATTAACTTAAACATTTTGTCTCTTTTTCATCCAAACCACGGCTTCTTGCAGAGGTAATAAAGATGTTAAAATTGGCATTTTTTCGCAATTGTAACGATGAAATCAGTTGAATATCTAGTATTGATAAAATCGACAACAGGTCGAACTATTGCGACAAAGCGTGTCACTCATATTATAAAATTGTGTTATGTAGACAAAGAAAATTCAGAAATATATCGTTTATTTTTGAAAATTATATGCGTTTATTTAATGTTTTTCAGTGGATTATAGAGTTTTTGGCTTGACTCGGATTTGTGATTCCCTTATCATTGTTCTTGTAACATTTTGGACATGTCGCATTTGGCAGAGAGGCGTGGTTATCCGTCATATGCTTGAGACAGATATAGTGCTGTCACACTGCAGTATCACGCCGTAGACATGTGGCATGATA
>CM037789.1:58634187-58666687 GCA_021229015.1 Solen grandis | reverse complement strand
CGTCATGTGACGTCATTTCAACGTACAAAGCAAATTTCGACATCCTCACCAGTGTTACCGTTGTTGTTTACTGACGTCAGCGTAATACTTTGAACATTTCACTGTCATCAAGTTTTGTGTGTCGTGAATCAGGGTCTATGTCTCTATATATAATATGGTATTAAGAGACCCTGCGTGGCGCGTTAAATGTTATAAGCTGCTAGACTCAAGCCTCCGGTATCTCGGCTTTGATTTTGAAGTGGCCAAACGCTCTAGAAATGACCGGGAAAACATACAAGACGACAAGTGGCATGGAAGCAAGTCAACTTTGATTCCGACGTCAATTAGGGACGTCAAGAAGATCATTGATTTAGATCGACAGTATATCGTCCGAGATGTTGGTGACATCACCGGAATGGGATGAGGAACTGCCTATCGAGTATTAACTGAGCGCTTCAGCATGCGAACACCTATATAGTGATCGATGAGTGTCGATGTTGTCAACCTCAAGGAGCGCAAGAAGAAGAAGAGGGTAGCATTGACGTTATGACGTCGCAATGAGCTGCCCCGCATATGCTATACCCCCGTGTATATCGAGTGTACATAGAGTCCGATTCAGATGCCATATAGCCTTGAAATTTATTGTATTAATATAATAAAGATGCATTTTGCTCCCGACAAATGGTCTCTCGTTGGAAAATAATAAAAAAAAGTTATCGTAATTCTGGAACAACCCTCGAACATGTACTTAGCCGTCATTCACTTGTTACTTCCGTAACAAAAATCTATTTTCTGTTTCGTGTAAAAAGGTTACTGCATTATACACAAAATTGCTGAAATACTGTTGGTGGAAGTTAAACACATGAAACTCCTACGCAAGTATATATTTACCTGACCGAGTTGAAAAAGAGAAAAGAAATTAAATATGGACTCCTACGCAATGATTCTCCTCTGACTGTAAACATCTCTGACTGTAAACATTACCAGCAGAGCTACAGGGTTACTGTATTGTAAGGAACTTCTTCATTACATGTAGAAGTTGTGGGGATGTAATTAAAGTATATCTACATAGTTCATATTACTGGTGCAAGAAATAGGCCCTATATCATTTAGAATTTCCGCGCGTATGTCAAAACTTAAGGCGCACATGTACATTCGGTAAATAGATTATCTGAGCAGAACTGGCTTTTTGTTTCCGTGTCCGTGGCCGAGAGGGTAAAGTCGCTGGCTTTAACACTCACTCAGCCCCTCACCGCGTGTGTTCGAATCCCAGCAGGGTTATTCGAATTTTCATGTGAGGAAGCCTTCCAGCTGGCTTGCGGTAGGTCGGTGGTTCTACCCGGATGCCTCCGTGCATTCGGGGTGTTCCTCCACCTGTAATTAGCTGGACGTCGCTATATGACTGAAATACTGTCGAAACGACGGTAAACTCAAATAGTCAAATAGTCATTAATAATGTCATGATCTTACCCCAGTAGCTCATTCCATCTGTTTATTGTGATGAGTGATACAGTGCAGTTAAATCGAATGCCGGAAGTATGCAAATCAGCAATTAATGTTTTTTCCCCCTGCAACTTAGGACTGCGGCTGCATCGCCAGTCTAATAAAAACCTAATGTGGCGGATAGGCAATACGAAAAGTTTATTTCTTTAGAGATACCTTAGGGGGCGAAAAATCAAGATTTTGGGACCAAAAGTCGAAAAACAATGATTCAATTTTTCATGTCGCTCCGACACACTTGTTTTTCTACCATTACCTTTAAACCAACCGAATGATAATGATGGGTTCACATTTTGACATTTATCATTCTATTTTCTGGCATTTGCTATACGACATACTTACATGTGGTGTTAAGAGATTAGTGTTTTCATATCATATATAGAATGCAATTTCAACTGACAAACATACACACTACATAAATAAAAGTAATGCAATATGGACGGCATATAGGTCTCAAATATTAAAAAAAAATAAAAAAATGAAGAAAATAAAACAACAAATACACAACCAAACAAGTAACAACAATAAATTAAACCAACAAGTGACACAAACACAAATACGTCGCATAACACAAGAAAATTAAACTCAAATTACTTAGACACATGAAGCAAGAATCGTGTCAGAAAGTAGATGTACGGTAGTTTTGCCCTAACACTGTTTCATAGACACCTGTAACTACCATACATTCACGTGGAGAGTCAGCAGGAAGCTACCGGTTCCCTGTTAATGATCTCGCGACCTCGCGCTACCGAAACGGACTCTCTAACCACTGGACAGGGTTACACCATCATACTCAAGTGAATATATCAATTTTCAACATATTGCGCAAAACTTTTGGAAGTAAAATTTGACTTATTCAATGCACAATTCTTTTTAAAGAATTAAATGTGCTTTCATAGTGTTCGAGATATATACTGTTTCCTAGTTATGATTTTTTTCTGTAGGATGAAAGCATTTACTTACTGACCTTGCGGATTAAAATTAGATATCAAAATTTTACTTCAAAAGGTAATGGACGTCCATGTAATGCTTCGAGTAACCAGCAACACTAATCATTGATTGAAATTTGTGATGTGCAGAAGAAAAAAAATATTTCTGTACTGTCCTTGACTTTCTGTACACAAAATAACCTTTTGATACTATATATCGTTTGGAATATCTTCCCAATCTAAATGCTTTCTTCCAAATATTTTTTCTTTGGCTTTACATATTCTGCAAGGGATGTCCGAAAAGTTTTGTTTTACGACTGTTTTGATATCTTCAAATACTGACATCAGACATTTTCAAAAGTTTAAAAGCTAAACAAATTAATCTATGTACTATTCTAAAAAGTTTCACCTAAACGTACGCACTATATAAAATGACAATTTAGTAAGTATACGTTTTAACTTACGGATCAGTTGGCGGATGAGTGACGTTATCTGTTATTCCCTGTTTTCCAATGTTAAAATAATCTCTACTTGAACGTATGTACTAACCCTTGTCTGTAAATCAACCATATAGGTATAAAGCGAGAGCTCGTGAATTTTCGTTGAATTCCGTTTGAGTTCGGAGTGAGTGTAATAAATATCTAACGGGTAAGGTTAGAGACGACTGTCGTACTGGCTTACGCCAGCGTCGCTCTGCGGAAGTCCATGGTTCGAAACCGGTTATTTATTTGTGAATATGTCTTTGTTTAACGTCCCATAGACATATTAGTGATTAAACTTAAAACAAATGGAATCCTAGTACATGCTGTCCGTGAATACAAAATAGGTGTTCTTAAAAAAATATAATCACCTCGTAACGTAACCAGCTGCCATTTCGTAACATGTTGTCTATCATTTCGTACTTTAATAGTCATTGAAATATTATTTCTGTTTATAATTATTTCTGTTGCAAGGTGCTGGAAGACTTGAAAATATAATTAATGGAAAGATAAGACATTTTATGACAGTGATTTTTCCTGATTGAGTTATCTTTCTTCCTTTTCAGTGACTGACTGACTGACTGACTGACTGACTGACTATTTGAATTTACCGTCGCTTCGACAGTATATCAGTCATATTGCGACGTCCAGATAATTACAGGTGGAGGAAGACTCCGAATGTACGGATGCATCCGGGTAGAACCACCGACCTACCGAAAGCCAGCTGGAAGGCTTCCTCACATGAAAATCCGAATGACCCTGCCGGGATTCGAACCCACGCGGCCTTTTCAGTGATTAATGTAATATGTCACTTTTGTAAAAATAATAAAATAATAAAAATAATAATAAAACAATAATAAAAATAGACCTAATAAAGTAAAGGCATTTTATAGTCTAAATTTTAATGCAGAGGGCATGTTCACCAACTTTGCAGCTTTTACTCGAGGTCATCGTGCTACTAGTTTCCATCTACTCATTCACAATATGGGACAACGGATTTATGGTATCCATTTACACCTTGCTGAAGGGAAAGAATGCGGAGAAAAGTTCTTGCTCAAATAGGGGGCCGCCGTGGCCGAGCGGTTACAGACGTGGACTACAAATCTCTCAGCCCCTCACCGCTGTGGGTTCGAATCCCGGTAGGGAGTTCGGATTTTTCATGTGAGGAAGCCTTCCAGCTGGCTTGCGGTAGGTCGGTGGTTCTACCCGGGTACTTCTATGTACTCGGGGTTTTCCTCCGCCTGTAATTAGCTGGACGTCGCTATATGATTGAAATACTATCGCAGCGACGGTAAACCCCAATACAACAACAACAACAACAACAATCTTGCTCAAATAACCTGGCAGGATTCGAACCCGGATCTTCTTATCCCGAAGCGCGCGTTTTAATAGTATATATACCTAGAGCTAAGATATTCTTAAGTTCGCGTGACATTGATCACTGGAATTCGGTAATCTTAATTATATGTAGCGCCGAGTAACATTCGTGTGATTTCTGGTATCACACCAGCAACCGTTGTCATACGTAGCGCTAAGTAATAGTTAAATTATTCATACGTAGCGCTAAGTAATAAAAACCTTATTATACGTAGCGCTAAGTAATATTAAATTGGTATCCGGTTATCTTATTTATATGTAGCGCCGAGTAACACTTATATTCGTGTGACCACTGGTATCCAGCAGTATTATTTATATGTAGCGGTAAAATATTGATCACTGGTACCCAGCAACCTTATTCATATGTAGCGTAAGTTGTGACATTGATAATGATATAAGGCAACCGTATTACATGTAGCATTAACATTACATAAATTCGCGCGACACTGATCACTGGTATTAAGCAACCTTATTTAGATATAACACTAAGTAATGCTAGGGAAGTATTCAATTAATCTTGTTTCCCATACACGAGTTTCACTGTAACACTTTAGTATTATTCAGTCAGTCACTTAAATATTTCGTTTAAATGAGAATGGTGGAATGTATTGGTGCTTATTAAAATCTGAATTGATCCTTACTATTAAGTATTGTTAGTGGAAGTTATTGTCATATTTTTCACGCATGGTCATATGAAAAGAAAATATACTAGCATTGACAAGGAATCAGTTGCATATTTGCTACCTTTGATGGCTGTAGAGGATACATTTAAGTATAAGGAAATTTAGTATGTCTTTAAGGATGATAAGGGTTAAATCAAGTCTCTCTAGAATCATTGTTTTTTACTTGTATTCAGTTCTCACACAGATATTTGATTAGTCAAAATTCTATTCCCATGTATTAAACATTCTTTTCTTCACTTATGATCCATCTAACCCAACCCTCATTGTCGGAACTGACGATGTATATTCCGTTATCATATCACTACTGTATATACCGTGGGATTTTCAACTGACAAAACTTCGTTTTTGTGAATATCAATTAGATTCTTGATGACCAATGCCCCCCACCTCCTCTCTTGATTTCTGCACTTGTAACAGTTACGTCTCACCCATCATTTAGTGTCCTGTCTAGATGCCCTTGCAAGATTCATCTTCGTATAATTATCGCATTACTTCAGCCTCTTGATGAAGGCTAGGCAGATAAGACAAGGCAGGATGTTGACTTTGATATCTACGTCGATATTAAATGTACAACAACCTCAACGTCTCATTGCATCCGCCAACATGTACAAATGAGCGTTATTGCTAACATAGACTTAGTCTAGTTATATTAAGCTCTGTAAATATTGTTTGTTTATCCATACATTGTGTATATATTTCAATTATCGTGTATATTTTAAATTTATGGAATTTATCGCAAAAGACGCGAAGCGGAGCGTTACGATAAATCCATAAACGATATAACATACTTACAGCTTAACACGTCTTCCATACATCCTTGCCTTTGACCTTGCACTATGGAACCGACGCCCGTTTGATTGGCAGTTCACATGATGGTTCAAAGTTAGTATCACTGTGGCTAAATGCAAAACAAGACATTATCACAACAAGCTCCGCCCCATGTCCCTAGATCATGTAGGTACTATACAAACTCATATTTTCTCCATATCAAGACAAAGCGGATCATTTTTCAAATTTTAAAGACTTGTATTTCATTTAAAATTTGAAAGAACATATTGCATAAAATGGTCTGCGAGAAAATATAAGATATAGGGCAAACTAGCCCCGCCCCTAGCGGCCATTGTTATTTTTACAGTTCGGAATGATCTGAGCAATTTTTAGAGGGTTACCCAATTAATATATGTGCTAAATCATTTTTAAAATCCTTCAATGAACGAGGAAGTAACATGGACAATGCCTATTGCACCATTTTTTTTAAACCTTTAACCTTGAAATGTGAACTTGACATTTAATCTACGAACCCGAGTCATGGTCACGCACACCGCATTGTTATTTTTAATCAATTGTATTAAGTTTTCCAAAATCTTTGTTGTAGTCCCGATAAGGCCTGTTGTACACCCATTTTTGACTTTTGACAACAAAATATGACCGTGACCTTAGAGTTAAGAACCTGGGTTATACACACCGTTTCATCATGTAGCACAATTATACCAAACTATTCTAACATATTTAAATCTATGACAAAGATATGGCCCCGGACAAAACAGTTGACAAAGGATAAAGCCCACCCAAACTAATAATTCGGAAAACCTAGTTTAAATGTAAACGAGCGGTGATACTACGGAACATGGATTGTCTGCTCTATATCTACTGCTTCGCATTTAATACAAAAATATGCAAGTTTCAACTTCTAGTGATACATTAAGTAAAACCCAAGGTTGACTTGACATTTTTATCGTACTTGCTAATAGTCTAATACATGTGACTTAATTGTTAAGTGAAGTTTAGGTTATCGTGACAATCGAAGACTTTTCATTACGGAAATTATAAATACATGTATATTATACGAGGAAATTAATCACAAGTCATAAAAGTTGAAAAGCTGCATCACTTGTTTAGATGTTTGAACAGATGCAAGCGCTGTGTGATAACAAAGCATCGTTTTACTTTCTTTTTTCATCATGATTTTTTTCTGCTTTAAAATGTCACGAACACGTCTGAGCTTAAGATACGTACATGTTCTTGTTTTCGTATTTGAAACACATCTGGTATTATTCACATCAGCTGTAAAGGATGCAAGAGACACGCGGATATGTCCGATTACGGGAAATTTTAGCTGCGGTTTAGGACTTTGTTGCTGCAGCCACCGACCGTCTACAGAAATAGTGGCCAACTGTTCAGGTCTCGGAGCAGACCTGCGTTACATTCCAAAGATTAAGGGAAACTTAAAGATTTTGTACTTTTCTGGGAACTATTTGCCGGACTTGTCAGCCAAAACGCTGAGTAACATAACGAAAGGGATATGCATAAGGCAAGTGAGTATTACGAATAGTGGAGTGTCAAGTATTTCTAAGGATGCTTTTGAAAAGTTAAAATGCCTTAATAGACTGGACTTGAGCAACAATAAAGGTATGGATATTTCTCAGTTGAAGATAGGAATGGAGAGTGCTAATCCATTCATCTCATTGGATCTGAACAACATAAGTCTCTATCATTTTCCAGATATAGAAAGCAAGACGCTGCAGAAACTCTTCATAAAGAATAACTTATTAACAACTTTGAGTTTACAACCATTGCTTCTTCTGGAAAATCTGAACCGTTTAGATGTCAGTGATAATCGAATACAGGACATGCCGATTGGAGTAGTTGTTCCACACATAAGGTACCTTCGAGTGGCAGGAAACCTTCTTAAAGCTGTTCCAACACTTTGTCCAAAAAACGGGACTGAAGTGCCGCTTCCAAACCTGAAGAAACTAGATTTGGCGTACAATGCTATCCTCACTGTCTCGTCAGACTCATTCAGTTGCCTCCAGGACTTGATCATTCTTAATCTCCGAGGAAACGCGGTTTCCATTTTAACGACAAATACGTTCTCAAGCCTTCCAAAACTTAGGAGGTTAAACCTTGCAGACATGAGGCCACGTCTAGATACAATTGAACCTTACGCTTTCAACTCCTCTAGCTTGCTTGTCCTTCAGCTGGACATGAACTCCTTTGATCTGGAGTTGGGAACTACTCGAAATTCATTCGCCAACTTACCAAAATTAGAGAGAATTGACCTGTCTCATAATGACGTAAGTGGGAGAAAAAATAACTCTTCCGTTCTAACGGACAGACTGTCTCCGTTAAAGAATCTTAAAAAGTTGATAATCCAGAGCGCTAATGTTTCATGGATACCAACTGATCTGTTCAAACATTGTCCAAAACTGACCCAAATAAACGCAATGGCTAATCCCATTCAAGATTTAAAAGGTAGTTTTGTGTTTGCGCGATCGCTCGAACACTTAACAGTTTCGTATTCAAAAATCACAGTTGTAAAGGAAGACGACTTTCCAGTAAAGGTTCGGGCCACTCTGAAGTACTTGGATATGGGATTTAACCCCTACTCTTGCTCCTGTGACAATACCTGGTTCAGAAACTGGCTGACTGGACATGGGGACACTATTGAGCTGCCATACTGGCCCGAGTCTTACTATTGCAGGAGTCCTTTTTTCATTAGAAATGTGAATTTTGTTGACTTTCATCCCAGCGTCGATTCGTGCCAAGGTTCCAATGATGCCATTCTTTGGTTTCTGATAGCAGGCTCCATAGTAGTCTTCATTGCCCTAGTTACTCAGATTGTGTGCATTGTCACATGGAACCGACTGTTTCCAAATCTTCCTGGAATTGTCAATGAAATAACGAATCGAAAGCAACTATTACACGATGCTTAATAAGCCAGACCTGGTTACTGACCGCCATTTTGAGTTTGTGCTTATGGACGTGTCAATTTTTTGATGCCAAATTCCTGATTGTTAAGGGAATGTGTTCCACTGGTGACTAATTCAATGCTGTTTGCAAAGCAACCAATGTGTTCTTTTGTGTAAACCAGGTCAATCATTAATTATATGATATCCATTTTCGGATAACCCTATGCTGATGATTACGCTACTCTCCATATATCGAATGGAAAGAAACGGAATGAAATGACCGTGGGTGTCCGATGATGCATGATACCCCAGTGTAGCTATTGTGTAATCGGATTAATTGATTTGAATATACATGTAAGAACAGTAGGCCAATTTGACAAACCAAAGGATTACAAACTATTTCTTAGTTTAATTTCGAAAATTCATGATAATTTATAGTATTTTTAATTTTGAAGATTTTCACTGAATTCCAAAAGCAGTTATTGTTTGAGAGTGTTTTATGATATTATGCAAAACTTAAGATAATAAAAAAATGATATAGAAACACAAAATGGCTATAATTAATAAAAGAAGAACAAATAAAATAAAAAATATTGATATAAACTGTGAACAATGCAATGTGTTTAATATTACATTACTAAATCAAGTGATAAACAAACGGATGTACTAGGCAATATTCAGTATTACCCGGTAGATATATCAGTAAGTGTTGAAGTTGTATTGTATGATGCATTTGTATTTTATTTTTTAATAAACTTCGTAGTTCATTTTGACATATTTTCTGCATTTTAAAAATAAGACAACCGTGTCGGTACGTAGACACGATGTTCAAGAAGTATTTGCTGTAAAATGAATCATTCATTTTTAACATTCCGGGATCTTTTTTTTCTTTTTTTTTTGATTTTGCATTTTAACTCCAGAGCGCTAGAATCAAAGCGCTCAAGGCACCGATAGACTTTCTGCAGAATTTACATAAAATATCTAGCATTTCAGCAATGTTCGATGCAAAGGTGATTTGAAGCCCAAAATAGGTCAGCTGAAATCGCTGTCTGTTTGATGATAACACCCCCGGCAGTCCTTCTCGACCCGTTTCTCATAGTCTGTCTCCCTCTCTCTTCCCCCCCCCCGGCAGTCCTTCTCCAGTCGTTTCTCACAACCTCCCTCTCCCCCCCCCACCCCGGCAGTCCTTCTCCACTCGTTTCTCACAACCTGTCTCCCTCTCTCCCCCCACCCCCGGCAGTCCTTCTCCACTCGTTTCTCACAGCCTTCTCTCTCTCTCTCTCCCCCCCCCGGCAGTCCTCTCCACCGTTTCTCACAGTCTCTCCCTCTCTCTCTCCCCACCGGCAGTCCTTCTCCACTCGTTTCTCACAGCCTGTCTCTCTCTCTCTCTCTCCGCCCACCCCGGCAGTCCTACTCCACTCGTTTCACAGTCTCTCTCTCTCTCCCCCCCCCCGACAGTCCTTCTCCACTCCTTTCTCACCGCTCTCTCCACCCCCCCCCCCCGGCAGTCCTTCTCCACTCCTTTCTCACAGCCTGTCTCTCTCACCTCCCCCACCCCGGCAGTCCTTCTCCACTCGTTTCTCACAGCCTGTCTCTCTCTCTCTCTCCGCCCACCCCGGCAGTCCTACTCCACTCGTTTCACAGTCTCTCTCTCTCCCCCCCCCGGCAGTCCTTCTCCACTCGTTTCTCACAGTCTCTCTTTTTTAGATCACCTGAGCACAACGTGCTCATGGTGAGCTTTTGTGATCGCCTTTTGTCCGGCGTCCGTCCGTGCGTGTGTCTTGCGTCAACTTTTCCTTTAAACAACTTCTCCTCCTAAACCACTGGATGGATTTTGATAAAACTTCACAGGAATGTTCATTATGGGTCCCTTTACCAAAGTCGTTAAAATTATATTGATTGGTCAAAAATCTAGGTCACAGGCGCTAAAAATAGATTTTAAAAATGAAAATTTAAAAAATCTTCTTCTCAGAAACCACAAGGCCTAGCCTTTTGATTTTTGGTATGTAGCATGATCTTATGACTCTCTACCACGATTGTACAAATTATGACCCTGGGGTCAAAATTGGCCCCGCCCCAGGGGTCACTTGATTTAACATAGGCTAATATAGGAACAAGAGGCCCATGAGGCCCTAAATCGCTCACCTGAGATAAATAGGTTGACCCAAGGGACATATGTACCAATTTATTTTAAAATTTGGCCAGTAGTTTTGAAGAAGATGATTTTTAAAGTTTTCATTTTTTTTCTTTTTGTTGCCATGGCAACCAGAGTTCTATATGGATCAAGTTTATTTTAGGAACTTTTGTGAAGGTTGACCCAAGAATCATTTCTGTCAAATTTAATCAAATTCTGTCCAGTGGTTTCAGAGGAAATGTTGATTAAAGTTTTCCCAATATACATATAAGGTAAATAAGCCCCGCCCCTGGCGGCCATGTTTTTTACGGATCGGATTTTTTTTAGCAACTTTGGTAGAGGCTAACCCAAGGAACATCTGTACCAATTTATTTTAAAATCTGGCCAGTAGTTTTGAAGAAGATGATTTTTAAAGTTTTCATTTTTTTCTTCTTTTTGTTGCCATGGCAACCAGAGTTCTACATGGATCAAGTTTATTTTAGCAACTTTTGTGGAGGTTGACCCAAGGATCATCCCTGCCAAGTTTAATCAAATTCTGTCCAGTGGTTTCAGAGGAGATGTTGTTTAAAGGTTTCTCTATATACATATTAAGCAAATAAGCCCCGCCCCTGGCGGCCATGTTTTTTTTACGGATCGAAATAATTTTAGCAACTTTGGTAGAGGTTGACCCAAGGAACATCTGTATCAAATTATTTTGAAATCTGGCCAGTAGTTTTGAAGAAGATGATTTTTAAAATTTTCAAATTATTTTTCTTTTTGTAGCCATGGCAACCAGAGTTCTTCATGGATCAACTTTATTTTAGCAACTTTTGTAGAGCCTCACCCAAGGAACATTCCTGCCAAGTTTCATTAAATTCTGTCCAGCGGTTTCAGAGGAGATGTCGTTTAAAGCAAATTGTTGACGACGCACGACACACGACGACGGACGAAGGGCGATCACAAAAGCTCACCTTGAGCACGTTGTGCTCAGGTGAGCTAAAAAACTTGAAAAATCTTCTTCTCCGAAACCACAAGGCATAGCCTTATGACTTTTGGTATGTAGCATGATCTTATGACTCTCTAACAGGATTGTTCAAATTATGACCCCGGGGTCAAAATTGGCCCCGCCCCAGGGGTCACTTGATTTAACAAAGGCTAATATAGGAAAAAACTTGAAAAATCTTCTTCTCAGAAACCACAAGGCATAGCCTTATGACATTTGGTATGTAGCATGATCTTATGACTCTCTACCAAGATTGTTCAAATTATGACCCTGGGGTTAGAATTGACCCCGCCCCAGGGGTCACTTGATTTAAATTGGCTAATATAGGAAAAAAACTTGAAAAATCTTCTTCTCAGAAACCACAAGGCATGGAGTTAAGATATTTGGTGTGTAGCATTGCTAGTGGATCTCTACCAAGTTTGTTCAAATCATGACCCTGGGGTCAAGATTGGCCCGGCCCCAGGGGTCACTTGATTATCAAAGGCTAATAAAGAAAAACTTGAAAAATCTTCTTCTCAGAAACCACAAGGCATAGAGTTAAGATATTTGGTGTGTAGCATTGTCTAGTGGATCTCTACCAAGTTTGTTCAAATCATGACCCTGGGGTCAAAATTGGCCCCGCCCCAGGGGTCACTTGATTTAACATACTAAACACGGTAGAACATGGTGTCAGTAGACATGATCTACCATGTTATTTAATGGTAGACCATGGTGGTGGTGACCATGTTAGCAACCATGGTTAGGTGACCATGAAAAGCTGTGGTGCCATTTAACAAAACATGGTCTACTATGGTAGTTTATGGTTACAGGACCATGAAATACCATTGTAGTTCATGGTAGTTCATGGTTAAATGACCATGAATTTCGCCGGGGACGCTAATATAGGAAAAACTTGAAAAATCTTCTTCTCAGACACCACAAAGCATAGAGTTTAGATATTTGGTGTGTAGCATTGTCTAGTCGATTCTTACCAAGTTTGTTCAAATCATGATGCTGGGGTCAAAATTGGCCCCGCTCCAGGGATCACTTGATTTTACATAGACTTATATTGGAAAAAAAAACTAGAAAAATCTTCTTCTCAAAAACCACAAGGTCTGGAGTTTATATATTTGGTATGTAACATGGGCTAATAGATCCTTGACCAAGTTTGTTCAAATCATCACCCTCGGGTCAAAATTGGCTCTACCCCAGGGGTCACTTGATTTTACATAGCCTAATGATACCAGGTGAGCGATCCAGGGCCATCATGGCCCTCTTGTTTTTTTTACTCGCCTTTGTCATTGGTCTTTAGCTCACTTTCAAACACACTCTGAAGTCGTTAAAATGTGCTTATGCCATTAATACACTTATGGTATTTCCATGACTGGTTGGCTCGATGCCAGGATAAACAACAACATTAACAGTTTTAAACTTGTTTTTATTTTTAAGATATGCACATGCATACTATTTCATGCAAAACAAAATATGTAAATCTCAAAGATTGAATGAATTTTGTGTGAAGAAGTACAAATGAGTACGATAATATTAACTGGTTCATATACATAGATGTGTATAAAAATGGTAATTTAATTCTATCATCACAAAACAAAAATCGAGAAAGAACTGATGTACACAAATATACAACTTGAAATAATCTTTGATATATAAAACTTAAAATTTGTAAAATATTGTAAACAATGTATATGTACATGGGGAGTACAAAACAACAACATATGTATGCATGTATCACATTTTAATGCTGGTATTCCTTACTAATTAACCATTGTCGGAAACCCTCGGCAATTTTGTCCCGTTACTCACAATTCATCAACCGTGGGATTTTCAACTAGCAAGTCGACGTTGTGATATACACAATCAGAATGGCGTTAACATTTTGGGTATTCTCCGTATGGAGGTAAGAACATCAATGGTTTGATAAAATATAGGAATAAAAGCGTTAGGATTGGTTAACCTGCATCCAATCGGACCACTGTATCCGCTTCACTGTAGAAAAAAAAGAGTCACGGTTGATGTATGGAGAGTAGCTTAATTAGCAGTCGTGGGTTATTCGACGGTGTAATCAACAGACATGTCTAAAAACATTACTGACTCGAATCATATAGAGGACGAATCGTTTGGCACTTAGATTTATTATCATATTATGGTATGAGCAGTTCCTTTTTGTACATGTTCTGACAAAAAAAACAAAACAAAAAAAAAAAAAAACGAAACAAATCACGCGATCTGCCAGGTAATATATATATAGCAACACCTATTCCACGTGATATTTTCCAGAAAAAAAAAGCGACAGAACGACAGTAAGGTCAGAGGTCAAGTGTCACGTTTCCAAATACGGTATTGTGTACTACTTCCAAAGCTACACACTCCTGTGGGCGGAGTTATAAAAGCGCGCTTTAATGTCATGCTCTTAACGGGTCCCATTCAGTGACTTCATTGGCTGAAAATGTAGGTTCTGTTCTAAATGATCTGTAGCACCATAAACTGTCTTGGACGATTCTTTTGGTATGTGGTTTTATCATATGACATTGTACTCAAGCAGCTGTTTCCGGTTTCGTATAACCATCACTTATTTTCTTATATTTAAACACAGGACATATAACTTTTAAGCCGAATTACATCACTTCGCATCACGCGCGTGTTAATTACAAAAGTAATTCGTTCACAGTCCGTTCATTCATGTTTTTGTTTGTTGTTACAATCGCGATTTACTGTCACTATAGCTCATATAATAAAAAGAATCTGACTTGAATTGTCATTTAATATCAAATTTTACTGAACTCGTTCATGGAAATGTTATATCAAGCTGGCCAGAGGCTCACTTAAACTCATATGAAATAACAATTAATGTCAGATCCTATATAGATCTATATGTTACACATCGGCATCAAGTTATAGACAAAACACTCTTCGGATCCAGGTTAAAAGCAAACTAGTTCAGGACCGCAGTTCTGGTTTATGCAACATGGATGACAGACTTGCAATTATTAGCGTCCTTTTTTCACAAGAACACCTGCTTCTTGTACATCCATCACCATCTAGCATATATTATATATATACTCTAGGCTTAAGCTAGCTAGTCCGCTCTTTAAACCCCCTGTATCATTTTAATTTTGTGTTTGGTATCAACATCCCCCCGACATTATTTCAATTAATTAAGAACTTAATTTGCAATAGTGGTACCACCATCACACAGTTGACAGCAGGGCTTTACACTGAAATAACGTTACACGTATAGCACCAAGCAAGGTAGCTGTACTAGTTTCATCTTCATCTCTTCAATATGTCGTGGCCGGAGATCGAACTAACAACCACCCACTCCTGAAGGGGACGCTCTACATACTCTGACAAATGGACCGGTATATTACACGGTTAAATGATTGCATTGATAGATACAGTTATTATTGTACTAACTGAGAGAATTTTTGCCTGTATATTTTAAATGTTTTATTGGGTTTTATTGGTCTGAAATTTACTGGTTCTGGACAGTACCTGACAGATCTGTGAAAGTTTCTCCGCCAATATATAACACTCTTATCACGTATTGTCTCATCCTGGCCAGTTGTTCAGCTGCTTTCGTATTTCATTCAATTGATTTGTGATCTTCTCCACCTTTCTAACATTCAGTTCAGTAATGTGCAGACTGCTCAGTCTCATTAACTCTGACTCTATTTTTTCCAGAGTCTCTTTGTATTTGTCGTCCTTTTTTGTTTTCTTGTATACTTCTGCAATACACTCTAGGCATTCAGTAATAAAAGTGTTTTTCGGCATTGTCTTCACTGACTGTTCCTTTATTTCTAAAGCTTTATTAGCAACTTTCAACGCAGCTGAGAACTTGCCCTGCGATGACCTCGCTTTGGCAAGATGCATCAAGCTCTCGAAGTAGACAGCAGCATTTGGGCTGTACTCTTCGCGAATTTCAACAGATTTCAGGAACATTTCTTCCGCATCTTCAAACTTGCCCTCAACTGTCAAAACTTTACCACGAGTGTCATATATGAGCGCCCAAGCATCTAGGTTGGGCTTCTTCTGTTGCTCCAGCAACTGTACTGCCTCATCTAGCAGCCCATGGGCTTTGTCAAACTGTCTGTCACTGCAGCAGACATTGGCGATGTTACTGAGGGAGTACGCCATGGTGGCAGCCGGAAGTCCCGCACTACGTTTCAGCTTGTACCCAGCCTCATAGAACTCCAGGGCATTCTTTGTGTCTCCAAGTTGATCATAAAATACCCCGATATTGTTCAGCGTTGCACCAACCGATGGATGGTTCTCCCCTTGAATTTCTCGCCGTCGTTTTAGAGACTTAAAATGATACTTCTTTGCTTCTTCAAAGTTACCTGTTGAAATATCAATAGATGTCTAATGTGCTTATCATTTTATTTTCCAGTATGGATAATGTACAGAGTGGATAAGATACATAGATTCAATGCGCCACTCGTGAAAGTTTTGATGTTCCTCCCAATGAGATGAATTAGAGATGATATTCCACTGAAACCTAAAAATTGTCTTTTCATTTAATTCTTCTCTGTCATATCGAGGCTTCATAAAGGAAAAAAACAAACAACAGTCCTGTTATATACAACAGTGAAAATGATAAAAATGTTTGAAACAGTGAATATTACCATTTTTATTCACTGATATTTCCCTATAATTTACCGAAACGTATTAACTAGATGTAAATCATAAGATAAGCATGACCTTGATTAAATATCATGATTAAAAGCTCAACAGTAACTAAGAATAATACTTAAAACAATCTATATACTTAGAGTAATTCATATAACAATATAAGGTATAGACCTGTTATGAATACCGTTAAATCATTAATATTTACGAGGGAAATAATATTCATTGTTTTTGTTTTCCAAAATAAGGATTTAATTGAGCTGACCATATACATTCTTAAATAAGACTGCACGAATACTAGTATATATAGCTACACCTGCAAAATTTAACCCTTTCCCCCATAGAGGAAACCATGAAAAGACCTATGCGAACAGCATAAAACCAGATCAGCCTGCGAGTAACTCGCAGGCTGATCAGGTTTTATGCTGTTCGCTGCTCCTCAGTGGTCTGGAAATGAGGATTTTGTAATTAAATTTGGTAAGGTTTAACTGTGGTTTTCTGCAGATCAGGCTTTATGTGGTACCTATTGAGTGCGTCAAAATGAGTCTATATGAGGGAAAGGGTTAATGTCAACGAAATACACATTTGACAATTAACGACACTTACCCAAGATAGTGAGAGTGATTCCCAAACTGTTCATGGTCTGAAGGCTCAGGAGTCTGTATTCTGGACCAGACGTATGGGAAATATCCAGTGACTTCTGAAAGTATCTGTCAAAATAAGTATGTTTGTTGGTTGGTTGTGTTTAACGTCCCACCGACAATATTTTAGTCATTTGGAAACTATGTCTACTTGAGACAGATATAGTACTGCTATACAACGAGTAGCACGTCGTATACATGTAACATGTTACTACACTCAGGCGTATTATCCTGACATCGGGTAAACCAGTCTGCGCTAAGCAAGGGAGTTGTACCAGTTCCATTTTTACGACTTTGGTATGTCGCGGTCGGGGAACGAATCCACGACCTCCCGCTGCCGAGACGGATGCTCTTACCAATCACCATAGTCATAATAATTAACTTTCTTGATCACTTGCAAATATCAAAATCCAGACATGCAATACATTTCTTCTAAATATCTTGAGGACGGACTGACATATGCAGTCAAACCTGTTTTAGGTGGTCAGTCAAGGGAAAAAGAGAAAGTGGCCGCTTGACAGAGCTGACCGCTAGATGAAGTTCAGATACATAGCAAACATTCTACTACTGTCTGGAAATATTAAAAATGACCGTTAAATGCATGTTGACTTCTTAGTACAGGTGACTGCTAACACAGGTTCAACTGTAAATAGAGAGAAATAAATAATTTTGTGTCAGAAAATATTGTAGCCATGTACCTCTATGAATACATGCAGTAAAACACGCATTTGAAAAGGCATGATTGTATTTATCAAAAGGGATACAACTTAAAAAAGACTGGAATCGTAGGTAGTATAAAATCTCATTCGAAATAGACCGAGGAATTTGTTCCTACCAAGGTGTGCCGACGATAAGGCGTGTGATCTCCACCCCTCCTGAATCTTCTATTACAATATATGCAAGAAGAAAGAAAGGAGTTTGTGTGAGGGAGCGGGTAAGGGAGTTGAAAGGTTATGACGTCAAGCTCCTGTGGCTTCTACACAATACGTTTAGAAGAGAGCATGGAATGGATCTGACGGATCTACTACTAAAGGGAGTGGATTTGAGAATGACAATCAGCCTACCCGAGAGCGTCCTCGTTCTTGCCCTGTCTGTGTAAGTTCCAGCCCAGCCTCTGGTACAGTGTGGCCAACTTCAATGTTCTCGCGTCTTCCTTCATATACGAGTAGGCGCTTCTGTAGCTTTCCTCTCCCTTAGGAAGATTCCCCTGTCACAATGGAAAAAAATAAATTATTTGTAAATAACTTAAACAGGTCTTGATAGAGAGAGAGAGTGTGTGTGTGTGTGTGTGTGTGTGTGTGTGTGTGTGTGTGTATGTGTGTGTCAATTTTGTACTCGCTTGCGAGTATCACACTTTACTCACCACTGAGGATGCCCCCACTTGGTTTGACCTCGATTAATTTCGTAGTGGTTTGGTAAGGGTAGGGGTCACAGTTAGGGCTAGGATATGTTATTTATGCAAAGAAGAGAGAGAGAGAGAGAGAGAGAGAGAGAGAGATTATGTGATGTGACTACCTTGATGTTGGTACAGAGGCTGCCCATGGCCAGGTGGACGGTGGCCTTGTCCTCCTCCCGGCCGTACACGTCAGCAGCCTTCAGGCAGCCCTCGTAGAACCTCTCACTTTCACCTGGCGACATAGGTTAGCAACCCACGTTATTTTATATTAATTTCAGAGAATTTATATATAAATGTAATTTGGTTTTAGTGAATTATTACCTCTTAGTGTATCAAACAACTAATCAAGTCAGACACCATACAAATATCGTATACATACTTTAAAATACAATTACAATGTACAGTAAACAAGTTTTTTTTTGTTTGTTTTTTTGCTTGCACTAGAAAGATTTCATTCATTATAAAATGACAATTTCTTTATTAAACCAAAACTGAACTCTTAAGAAAATATTCATCTTTGTTTTGGTGTAAGATCGGTTATTAATTTAACTGAGTGAACATAAAAAGGTTAATGAAAATGCATCATTTATGTTCGCAAATGAAATTATTATATTATTAAAAGTATGTTTGCCAAATGTTGAGGGTCTAAAAAGTCACATTTTAGTAACTTTTTTTTTTCAGAAAGCCTTTTTTTAGAGGATTGAATCTGAAAAAAAATAAAGGAAATTTGTCCGTTGATTTTTTTATCAAGAAAAATATATACATGTATAAATATTCATAGCTTTTGGGTAGTTTTTGTATACATTTTGATACTGACACAATACCGATTTTTTCTTTCTTTGTATTTTCCATGCATTTTCACAGTATTTTCACCTCTAAGTTATGAACGACTTAATAAGTTGCATAATGAAATGAAATATTCAGAAAATATTATTTTGACATGTAACTGAAGTAATTTGAATGTAATCTATTCAATTACTAGTATTTAATGCTATGATTTTTTAACAAATTTTAGCAAACCGCGACATTTCACTTAAAAATTGGCATGGTGACTCCTTTTTTTTCAAAAATAGTATTTAAAATGTTAGTAACATAAAACAAAACAAGAGCACCACATACAAACGCTTGTCTGGTTTTCATTGTATTTTAAGGAAATATAACTTTGGTCAACATGGACAACAAGTTATGGACATTGATGAGATGCCCGTAGTTTAGATGTTATTGCCAAAGTAAGGTTTTCACGACCACGACGTCGATGCCGCCACCAACAACCTCACCAGAATGATAAAAGTATTTCCTTCGGAAAAAAAAGAGAGAAAAAGAACAGCCGAGCTTATAAGTAATTCGTGCCAACTACAGCCGTGAGATGTACGAATAAACCAGACACTTCTACAGTCGTTATAGTTACGCTTAAAGTTAGTGCATGCGTTAGTAAAGATGTTACAGAGCACCCAAACAATAAGTGGCATTTGATTATGAATGTTAGGCTGTTTCTATGAAGCATTTTACCTTGAATACTGTCAACTTATGCAATAATGGGACTTTTTGACTGACATTTAGCATTGCAAATTAATAAAAATGGTACAATGAATAATCCTTTTTTCACGTCAAATTAAGTTTAATATTTAATATATGTCCAACGGTCAAATGATGAAAATAATATGCTTGGTATATTTTCAGATTTATAAAAAATTCATGATTTCATTTTAGGAACGATTTTTTTTTTTAAAACCCCTACACCAATACTTGTGTTGTTAGTTTATATTAAGCATTGTATTTCATGAAATATAATAAACAAAACCCTCAGTTATTATTGATTAGTTTTACAGTAATGCTTACCCAAATTATCTGAAAAAAGAAACCGATTTATGAAACACATTTTCAATACACATGTATATACATGTATGTAGTAAAAATATTTTAAGAACTGGGGCATTTACATGAAGATGCACCCGTGAACTTACGATCCGCAAATCGACAAAATTCAAAAGCTTGATTGAGAAAAAAACAAACAACCACAGTACATATTAAAGTTTGATAAATTTGACAAAAGATATTAAAAAATCTAATAAAAGAGATTCTTTTCAAACAAAAGCAACTAAATCATCAACAAATAAACATGTACATTCATTTTCAGCATACAATGCAATACAGTCAAACGTGCACAGATATGGCTAAAACGAAATGAACTCGTGAGTTTACGACGATAGTTTTGTGTGCGTCCTCTATGTGAAAAAATAGAAAATCCACTTTTAAAAACAAAAAAGTATCCTGAACTGAATGGTATACATGAATTACTGCTTTGTGTATGTTAACGATTTACTGTAGCGTTTCTTGTTTACTAGGTTTAACATCCCGCCGACAATATTTCAGTCATTTGGAGACGTTTCGTGAAATGTACGTCTGATTCTGCTATAGAACGGTTTGACCCCGTTATTTCAATGTGCAGCTTCCGGAATGAAATGGAAACAAGGCATAAAGCAAGAACACATTCAGTTCTTTCTCAGTTTGTTGATTCATGCCGATGGCGGTTATATTGCATGCAGGTAACAACCATGATGTACATAGTCATACGATGAAATAGATTTTATGATTAAATAGCTTATCAAGGACAGCTGACAGTAAGAACAAAGCTACAGACATGCTACCTTAAAACACGTCAACCATACCGTGAGTCTCTGAAATAAACACTTTCATGTGAATATCAAAGTGAAGGTAGATAACTCCATTACACTTGAACTATAGATGTAAAGCAGTTATCGCAAACTTGTATTCGAGATGTTCATGTATACATCAAAACAGATAAAAAAGAAATGTTTTTTTTTTTTTGTTTTTTGTTTTTTGTTTTTTTGCAAATGTGGTTTTGATGTTCAGTATATGAATCAGCCAGTCCATTTTTATGACTTTATTGAGGAAATAATATCTTGAAATTTTATCATAATAACTTAATAAGAATACACGGAAGCTGCTGCAGGTAAGAAATGGCCCTATCATAATCTTGCTTCTATCTATGTCATCGTCATCATCAACTTCCTTAAGGTAAGGTCGCTGTAATGGTTCCGCTACGTCTTGGACCAATTAACCTCTACCAAGATAACCAATGTACCCTAATGAAACATTAGGAATCTTGATTATCTCCGTAAAAAGGCCACGAGGTCCGAAATGTAGCGGAACCATTACAGGGACTTAACCGTAACTAGCAGTCCCAGTGGCAGATTAACATGGATGCGGTTATGAACCCAAGACTTGGCACATCAGACTTGGCACATCATTTCCCTTTTTTAGCGAGAAATGCTTATTCTCCAGTCGTTTCAGCGGCTAATACATAGTTCCCACTTCAGTGAATATCCCTACTCTTGGTGACCATTTTGAAAGGCAAATTCAAAGGATTTATAGCAGAAATTTAATTTTCTTATAATTCCATTATTTCTGTTTCAAAAATCAAAATGTATACACCGTTCAAAGCTCTTGAATTTCATATTTTAAGGATAAAATATTTCTTGTTTGTATACAAATAATCACACAGAATAAAAAAAGGTATGGGCTTATTCTTAAACACAATGTAACTGTGTTTTTTAACTTAAAATTCGTAAAATTTTTATTTTAATGTTTTAAATGGTTAATTAAAGCAGTTTAATTTGAAATAAATTTCAGTAAGATAGACTGAAAAAATGATAACAAAGTGGTTTGGTGATTTAAAAACATCAAGTGTTCTTAACCTTTGGCCTGCATTAACTTATATCTCTCAAGATGGCTGCCAAAAAGAGTCTTTTCAGTGCCTATGTCATCACACAGGAACTATGTAGTCGATTTTCATGCCATTTTATAAAACCGTACATTCTGTGCGTGTGATAAGAACTTCTTCACACTATATTTAGGAAACATTTTGATCTGATTACATTTATCTAGCTAAAACTACCGCATCAACGGCATGAACAACACTAGCTAATTTGAGTAAAATATCTACTTGATTTTTCAATTTATTAGCATTTCAGATATATAATTATAGCGATATTAAATGACCTATATTTAAAAAAAATTGATGTCCATTCGATGAAAAATATGGTGGCATATTTCTGCTAGCAACTTATCCATTTAGCTATGTCGAAACTTTTTCTGAAAAACAAAATGGCGCATATTCAGTTATTATCTGGCAAGTAGAAACTGTTCAAGTTATCCACTTAACATCTTAACAGGACAAAAACGTCTGTTTGTTTGTTGGGTTTAACGTCCCACCGGCAGTATTTCAGTCATTTAGATGTCTGTTAGTGCCCACTACTGCCAACCACATATTTACTTATGTTAACTGGAAATCATGCTTTTTTTCCAGATTGTTATGTAAAAAAACGCTTGTTATTCACATAATTTAACTAAGTTGCAAAAAAGCACGATATTCAGTTATCTAAACCCTTTCCCTCATTTTGACGCACTCAGTAGGTACCACATAAAGCCTGATCTGCAGAAAACCACAGTTAAACCTTACCAAATTTAATTACAAAATCCTCATTTCCAGACCACTGAGGAGCAGCGAACAGCATAAAACCTGATCAGCCTGCGAGTTACTCGTAGGCTGATCTGGTTTTATGCTGTTCGCATAGGTCTTTTCATGGTATCCTTTATGAGGCACTAACAAACAGTTTTGTCCTGTTAAGATACCAAAAAGGTTCTACTTGCCAGATACTAACTGAATATGTGGTAAATATTCAGAAAGGTTTCTACATAGTGTATAAGTGGCTGGCAGAAATATGCCACCATATCAGGGTGTAACAAAATGATAGTTATTAAAGCATATTAATTGTTTGTTATTTTGACATTGCCATTTTGTTATTCTTTGTTTAGCTCACAATAATTTTAGAATTGAACATTTACCTTCATATTGTATAAAAGGAACAAAACAAGTATGCTTAAACTCATAGATTTGATAAAAAATTTGGTAATTAATCAGACGAAAATTTGTATTATTAACGACTTTGTACCAGATTGACTATTGAGGAGGGTGTTTTTGACATATTGACTTAACTCTCGCTTTGCCGTGTTATGCATGTGTATTTATTTCTGTATACTGATGAAAGAAATGTTAGAGTCATATTTTATAAAATTATGTACTAGTATTGTTCTATTTTTTTTTTTTTCAGTTGGTAATATCTAATTAATTTAAGTAATACGAATACAAATGTAGTTGTTCAAACCAGTGATTATCTATTTTATAATGACAATGAAAAATGTTGCAAAAATAATTTTTTAACATCAATTAATTGAACATATTTTAGCTCGCGAGGCTGGGTTGATGATCACCAAATGTTTATTTACATATCACTCGTTGCCAGTATCGCTGCGCCAGACGAGCAGATTTGCCTCATTTAAGGAAATGTTAAAAACGCATCTCTTTTTTCAACATTATAATGATCATTAAAATGCCAATTTATGTTCAATTTTTGTCTTTTTAATGATTGATTATCTAAAGTCTTCTATATTCAAAGGAAGATTTTACTATGTTATTCTTTACTTTTCATTAGGCATGTTGGCTTTTACATGTTTATTAAGGTTGTATTTTATTTGTTTAAGTTCTTATACCTTTGTAATAGTACTATTTTTATTTCATTTAATAGGACTTAGCTGCTACTATTATTTCATATATTTTAGACACTTTTATTTTCTGTATGATTATTTGAGCTTATTTCTAGTTTACGGTGTATTTTCCGTCGTATGTATGTATTTTTTCCCATTGTTTCAAAACAGTTGTAAAGCACATTTGAATGTATATTTACCTATGAAAAGAGTGCTATATAAATATGGTGTAATAATAATATCATTACCTATATGTAAATGTGTATTAATAATGAATTATAATCATTTAAAAAATTTAAGATAATCATGGTATGAAATGATAAAAGTCATTGTAGAAATGGCAGCAGAACGAAGAGTACGAAATGGTAAAACCCGGGTATGAAGTGGCAGATTTTTGTATGGTACGAACTTTGTTATGGTACGAAATGTTGCGTTGTCGGCTGGTTGATTATCTCAATTAAGTTCTTACGTGTCAAGTCTATACATAAGACACCTTTAGCATTCACTGAGCTCTTATTCATTTCATAAAAGCATGTTGTTGTTTTTTTTCCTTTTTTTTTTCTTCTTTTTTTTTTTTTAATTTATGAATAAATGGACTGAAAAACAAACAAGTGATATGCTTGTATGTGGGAGGGATATTACGATTGTGATTAAGTCCACTATTTGAGTAAAGATTTGATTGGTAGGACAACGTCTGGTTAATTGGATGTTAAACGCTGGGAGAGATTAATTTCATTCTAGATATATCTTTAATCGATACCATAGTTTATACCTGTCTGCAGAAAAAAATGTAGGGCAGATTTTTATCTGAAACATTAATACCACATGAGATTTATTAATAAGAAAAAAAAAAGAAAAAAAAAGTACCCCGGAAGTATGAGGTGGACTTTTAGCCCTATCTTTAATAAATTTGTATTTATTCAGGAAATTTGATCATCACGTCCTATGATTCAAAGACTATAGATAGCTAACCAAGCTAGACAATAACTTGAAGATTTTCTTAAATAGATATGTCCAGTATTTTAATAACCATAAGTTCAGGTTTTTCGACAAAACTGTAGTTGAGGAACCAATACATTTCATAATAAATAATACTCTCGTTAAATGGGTATCAGTCATTGTGCCCGTAAAATAAACCGCTACGCTATCTTATACGAGGAGCGTGACGTCACCTCTACATGGTAGACTTGATTGGGTTGGACCAATACTTTGTGCCTTAAAAGTCAATCTCCAGCCGGAAGGAACTTACAACTAGACCACGAAAATTACACGTCTAAATGAGATAATACAGGCGGATAACGCAATCAGAATATAGCAAAACCAGGATTGAGAACGAAGATTTCCTGGACTAAACTCAGTTTTGAGGAAATCGACCAATCAAGAATGAGAATTTTTCTAGGTGTCTAGATATGTTAACATGCCGCCACATAGTTTTTAAAGCCATTTACCTTGAAGTTTGAATGGAGGTGATGGTGATTTATAGCTAAGATTGATTCACATTTATGTGTTTATTTTATCATTATTATGTTTTAAGGACTCAATGTGTATCTTCCTAAATGAAAATCTGTCTATCGATAAATCGCAGGGACCGGACAAAATAACCCCTTACATAATCCCACCAACAAAATTTGGCATAGGCAGACTAAAATCCCTTTCGTAATTTTCCATGGAGGACGTATCCGTTAATATCTCTATCCGGATAAAATATCATAACATACCATAAATTGTTTGAAAATTTATAAAAATCATTCGTGATTTATAAAAGCGATAAGTGTTTGAATTGAAGTTTGTATGTTGAAATATTTACAGAGGAACACTGTAACTAAATAGGCAAGGCACGCAATACCCTTTACGGTATAAGTAAGTGTGTACGTGCTATTTACAACATTATTTGAAGGTCGACTGTCGTATGCCTGCTATTTTGATAAGAGAGAAAGAACGAGCGAGAGATACAAAATATATATATATA
Organism: Solen grandis; assembly: GCA_021229015.1. Taxonomy (NCBI): domain Eukaryota; kingdom Metazoa; phylum Mollusca; class Bivalvia; order Adapedonta; family Solenidae; genus Solen; species Solen grandis. Next base: position 58,640,738 of record CM037789.1, on the reverse strand, counting down.
TATATAGAGAGAGAGAGAGAGAGAGAGAGAGAGAGAGAGAGAGGCAAAATGACCAGAATGACACGAAACCAGGGACAGAGAAGAAATAGAGACGGAGAGAAAAACGGAAACAGAAAGCGTGGAAAGATTGAGTGACAGGGGCAAACGAATGAACTAAATAGAGAGAGGGGAGCCACGAACCGGTCAGATAGTTCTCAATGAGTGTAGTACAGTGCTCGGCCACATGGATGAAGAAGTTGAAGGTGTCTTCCTTCGTGTACTGAACCTCGACCAGCAGCTTCCGGAGGTTGGGCTGCTCCTGGGTGAACTCAGCCAGGGTCTTGGCAAACTCTGCTTCCTCCAGGCCCCGAGACAGGCGCATCATCACCTCCGTGAAGGTCGCGGCGTACCGCCTCCTCACCTCTGGTGCATTCGGCAAAAGGGAAACAAGATTTTACTATTTTTATCAATCGAAGTGTCTAGTGGTAACGCACTCGACTGCTGATTCGAAGGTTAGGGATTCGAACCCCGATGGGGAGAGGATTTTTCATGACCTTCCCAGGCGCTACACAGGAACCGTCGAGAGGGATTAGCAAACGTTCTAAACTAAATCTGCATTGACATTTATTTCGTTCTACCGACAGCTCATTGATTTTAACATCCCACTGACAATAATTCTGTCAGTTGAAGACTATGTCTAAGTGCCGCCACACTGCAGTATCACGCCGTAGACATGTAACGTGATACCACATCCAGTCACATCATACTAACACCGGGCCAACCAGTCCTAGAACTACCCTTATATGCTGAGCGCCAAGCAAGGAAGCTATACCAGTAACTTGGTGCTTCCTTCAATATATCGTAGGCGAACACTGGTCTCATCTCTTTCGAACGTTGTGAAGTTATTCTTTTAAGTTACATTTTCTCATATCAATATTTGTTTGTACTTAATATGAAATATGTTTTAACCATTGATTTATAACAAAATACTGTATCTTCACCATTACATAACGACACTGCATTGTACTGCAAGAGACGTAGTGTCCATTATACGTTAAGTTGAATATTTGAAGTGTTAAGTCTCTGGTATATAATCAAGATGGAATGAGTTTAAAACAAATATACAAATCTATTTAGTTCCACTTTCATTGTAACGTTACATTTATGTTCTCTTTTCTTAATAAATTGCGGGAATTACTGCGATATCTTAATGAAGAATAAAAACTCTAGGGTTACTTAAACTAAACCTCGACGTTTTATCATTTATTAAAAAAAGGTTTTATTTGCTGAGAGTTGAAACAGCGTATCTTAATAATTCACCAATATGATATATGGTTTAGCCTTGATTTCAAAGTACACAGTTGTTGGACAGTCTCTTCAAACCATAAATATAATGCATGTTCCTATGTACACGTTTCACGACCACAATATTTGTTCAGTTGATAAAAAGAACGACCTGACACCCCGTTAATCATCGAGTTCGATCAGAAAATACCTGTGTTATGAGGTAAGTCGACTGTCTAAATGGATATTTGTCCTATTAGCAGCAGGAGATATGCAGGGTTTTTGTCAAATCCAGTGACCTCTTAATATAGATAAACAGACACATTTTGAAATACATAATGAATTTCGGGCCATATAAACAAATGAGGGTCATAATGGACAATTTTATGTTTCATGGAAACGCCTTTTTACAATGTTATGAAACCATAACACGTATGTTCATAATATAAGGTATTCTGGGCGAAGAAACATTTACATACTCTCATACATTCTGAGTTCAGCTGACCCCAGAATGTGTTTTCATGTTTATTTGAGTCACGTGACAAAGTGCTGCCTCGCTGAGCACTGACACTAGATCCACATCCCCCCACTTTTTTTCTATAGTACATATGGAAGGGACCGATATCCGACATTGCTCGAGTATAGAGGTCGCAACTTTGCACATATTTATGCAAACATAGACCATTTTACTCCGAAATAAGATGTAAATCTACGTAAATCATCGAACACCCCCAGAACACCTAATCTACATGCTGGTGTAAAATTCCACATATTGTTCAATGAGAATAAATATGCACATGGGATTTTCCCCAGTCACTGATTGGTCAGTTTAAAACAGCGAATTATACCGAATATTGCCGAACCCCTGATGAAATGGTCTACTGACTGCTTAGGACGGTTCGGTCGATCTGATGTATAGCTAACGTATTCTAAAACGAATCATCATCAAAAGCCATCCTTAACGCATATAAAAAAATGAAATATCAAGTTTGTACTTTAAGCAAGTCTGAAAATCTTTCAACTTCAGGTTCATATCAGTGATTTTCGTGCAAGCGTCTAATTGTCGTGAAAACTACAAAATCAATGGTACGAGCGATATGAACCGAAAATCGAATTCCTTCCCCTACTGTGTTGTGATATATATATGATATAGGGTGGGGTGGGGAAAGATGAGAGATTAGACGATTCTAATGCCAGTGTCATGCCATGTGGTAGGATAGCAGTTTACTGGCAAATTCAGTCCACATTATCCTGAAACTGTGCTAAACAGTCATGGGACTACCGGTAAACAATACAGATATACCAGGACCATTTTAACAAATTTGGTATGTCATGACCGGGGATCGAATTCACGACTTCCTGGTTACAGATAGACGCTCTTAGCACTAGGCCACCATGAAAGGTCAATAAATCAAATAGTGTAAATAAAGTTCAATATAAATTGTAGATAAAATCTTCATGTATATATTTTGCGTTCTGGCTTGTTGAATAATTGTTAAGTTCTGAAGTAAAATGTATTACCTGACTCATTATCCATTTATACTTGTAAACTTACACCCTTGTGAACGTTATTAATGGAAGCTAATCAGCACCGCTTGTGGATAGTTTCCAACTTTCATTTTCAATACTGAGATTTATGTATTAAATACCAATGTTAAATTTATCTTATCTCAAACAAATTAACTTTTATCTCTTTTATCTCGATGACACGGGTGAGAGTTAGACAACATTTGTATTTATGACCAAATATGCTGATATCTCATTGGTACTAGAATACACAAAACGTTTTCAATAAATTTCGGGACAATGAAACTGCAATGTAATGCACAAGAGTGCCTTGCATACCCGGGAGATTCCTGATGGTAAAGAAGACCTGTAAAACATCACGGAGCACGCCTTGGATATTGAACCTCCGGACGTCGGAGGAATACGCAACCACGTGACGTCGTACGACGGGAACCAGCGCCTCATCTTTCACCAGGGCCGTGGAGCTGTAGTCTGTTGGGAGGAGAGAACCAGAATCAAGTCAAATAGAAATAGGCTCACAGTCTGAAAAATTAATCAATGTACAAATGAAGATGATTGCTTGGGCTTAACGACCCACATACAGTATTTTAATCATTTGGGACGCTTGTCTACGGGAGACATATATCGTGGCACAAACATGTAGCATGATACCCCTACACCCTGTGACATTATCATGACACAGAGCCAACAAGTCCTGGAACTACCCTTATGTACTGAGCGCCACGCGCAAGGGAAACATAACAGTGCTACTTTGACTACTTGATATGTCGCGACAGGGGATCAAACCCACGACCCCGGTCACGGGGCGGCTGGTCTAACCACTTTGCCAGCGGACCATTAAAAAACACACATAATTAAACACAACTGATCGTCGGGTTTTCCAAGTTTTAAAATGTAAAACAAAAATATATGTAATATACTGTATCTGTAACCACCACTAATGCTGGATTGTTAATAATACAAAGAAAAATATATATCTAAGATTTAAAAAATAAATAAAAATCAACGCAATTATTGATTACTCTTTTTGTCTAAAACATGTGTTCCTCTAAGTGTGTGCACATGTGCCAATTTATTAGGTGGAGAATGTGTTTCTTTTTCATAAAACAACTACAAACAAACAACAAACAGCAACAAACAAAAAAGCAATAAAAATATAATCTTGCAAATCTTCAGAGAGTTTGCATGAAAACACACGCACATAAGTTCTACATAGTAAAATTAAAACGTAGACATATCTCTAAAGAGTTCCCATTACGGCAATGTGGAATTTTCAGTTTGTGGAGAACACGGGTTTCTTTCTTACAGAATATGTATAAAGAGACCCTGGTAGAACTAAAATGTTCCGTGTTTCTGTCTAGTACGACACAGACACAAAAACGTGTGATGTTCATTTATGGTTTATTTCATTTACGCCAATTAGCAAACACCTGGAAATTTAATTTAAGTTTCCCACGATGACCAGTGCCTTGCGTCTAGGTAGATCATGAAAGATTATGTATTGTGTCTTATACAAGAAAACTATCGATTACTTTGATTTACGCCCGGAGTGACCCTAAAGGGTCTTTAACATATTTTTCTGGTGCAATACAAAATACGAACCACTGGTGAAATGTGAGTAATTTGATACATGTGCACAGAAAATGCATTTGACAAAGGTATGCAATTCCTAATACAAGATAGTACGATACGATTCAATATATACAATACTGGTTGTTCGGAAAAGCAGATTTGATTATGAGTTTCTAGAATTGATCTTAAGGTAATTCACACATCATTAAATTGTGATCATGGCCCATCAAGTGATCTTGGGAATTTCATAGTAAATGCAAGCCTTTATAGACTTTGAGCAAAAGAGCCTACAACTCCAAGTCAATGGATGCTTGCATCTGCACTGAAGTCTTCTAAAGCATTTGAAGGACCAAAATTATAATTTAATGATGGCTGGATTACCTTAAATGCTTCCTACGAGCCATCCCAATACCATACAACGATTACAACTTAAGCCTTTGGTCTGGTGCTGACACTAAACGGAAATACAGAGAGTCAGTAATGTTCATAGGGGTCAAAGCGCCAGTCGAGTCCCCCACCCCCTCCCCACATGACCATTAGAGACCCTATATTTTTCTAGTCCTATATTGGTAATTTACTTCATTTTGTATAAAGCTCTAGTGACTAATATATAGGGTCACCATGTGACCGCGTACTGACCACTGAAAACACAATGAACTTGTTGGAGGTGAAACAAAGTATACTTACTGAGCATTCTCATGGCTTCGTGTGCGCTAAATGAACCGGGGATGTATTCCAATATGGCCAGGCGGTCTCGCAAGTGGGGCTTCAGCCTCATGACGAACTTGCGGTACACATCAGCTGAAAGGAGGAGAATGCAACACGAATTGCTATACAGTATACATACAATATTCTGCATTTAAATACATGTGCTTTATAACAATTACATATATAAAATACATTTACAATTTACAACATTTACAGGAGCTATAAAAAAAATCTTAAAAAATAATTCCCACACATGCAATGGGCCAATAAATGTTATGTATAGAGTGAAAGTATATTGAATCAAATTTATTTTTCATTGTATATACACATGGATTAAATAATTCAAGAAAACTGAATTTTACACCCAAGAAATTTGACAAAGGGACTTACCGATCCGATCCTCCTCAGGGTAATATTCCTTGCTGAGTGTACGTAATCGATAATCCGTCAGCAGTTCTACCATCTCCTGTGCAGTTAGCAGCTCTCCGTCCGCACAGAGCTCCGAACCCGCCATCAAAATCAAGAGTGGCAGCCCTTCACATAGCTTGACAATGGTTTCTTCATACTGGCCAAGGTATCTCGATCGCGTCACAGCCCGGAGCAGAAGGGTTGCATCTGTCGGGTTCATGGGTTTCAGCTCATGCGAGAAGCACGTTTTCCTTATTTGAGCGAACATTACTTTCACTGTGGACGTTACGAATATTTTCACCTTTGGCACTCTTCTGAGGAGTTTGACAACTAGAGACATGAAACCGTCATGCAACGGTCCTTCAGTTACATCTTCTGCGTTATCAAAGATAAACAACATATATTCATGTGCTGTACTTACCTCCTGGACCTTTCCAACCAGGTGAGGGATCCACTCCTCGTTTTGTATTGCCATTGGTTTTAGTTGCATACCGAAGGCAGCACAAAGGTTTGCATACAACGGATAGCAATCCTGTGAATTCTTGAAATTTCTCATCTCTGTGTGGACAACCCGAGATGGTTTTCTGCTATAAACAGTTGACAACATACCGTTGTTTCTGTCGCCCATAAATCTAGACGTTTCGTTTTCAATATCATTGCAGAACCGTTTGAGGAACTCCTTGACGAGTCTGGACTTACCGATAGCCCTCATACCAAACACGCCGATGAACTTGTGTGTTTTACATGCGTCTTTTAGTTTCCCCATGTCGTCCTCCCGACCGACAAAATCTTCTTCCAAGCAATCTTCCTCCATGTTTCATGAACTGTTTTTTGTTTTGTTTTACAGGAACTCAAAAGATGTCAGTTAAACTCCTGAAAGAGGCATTTCATGAACTGGTTATTGTTTTACCGGAACTCAAAACACCTGAAAGAGACATTTCATGAACTGGTTATCTTTTACCGGAACTCAAAAGATGTCAGTCAAACACCCGAAAGAGAAATTTAATTAACTGGTTATTTTTTACTGGAACTTTGTGTCTAAATATATAGCCTCGAAATGTGTGCTAAAAACG
>CM037789.1:58629187-58631687 GCA_021229015.1 Solen grandis | reverse complement strand
TGATTTGGAAAGGAGAAATTTTCAGTGATAGCAAAACAGTTAAGGATTTAATTCTGAACGTATTCAGTTTGTCTGGTACGGTGACATAGAGGTAGAATTAGTGTCAATGGACCGTTAATCCCAATAAAGAAATTAACACGGACTCAACACACGGACTCTTGATTGCAATATTTGATTGGTTGACTAACTCGTTCCCTCGAGATAATTAACTCGTTCCCTCGACTTTTATCTCGTTCCCCGACTTCCTTATTATCTCGTTCCCTCGAGATAATAGGTCGTTCCCTGGAGATAACTAAGTCGTTCCCACGACTTATTATCTCGTTCCCATGAGATAATAAGTCGTTCCCTCGAGATAATTAACTTGTTCCCTCGACTTATTATCTCGTTCCCTCGACTTATTATCTCGTTCCCTCGACATAAAAAAGAGTAGTGCATGTCACCTCAATGCCACTGTAGATTATTATCTATATATATGCTATAAAATATTGATACCCTGTAATGCTATCTGCAGCAGCTTAACACACTACATTTGTTTATGAATAACAAAACAGATGTCACGGCGACACGAGTGGAGGGTTATAGGAAATGTGTAGCAATGGCCTTCCTATAGATCTATTTCCAGCGTAGTTTTGTAATTGACTCATTTACAATAAAGTACCGTAGAAATTAGTCGATTTAAAGGTAAAGCATTTATCGAGTGATTGAAAGGGATAAACGGGTTTGCTCTCAGGTATATATCGTTGGATTTGAAACATAATTTTCGATATTACGTCATATATCATCATCATCATCATCATCATCATCATCATCAACAACAACAACAACATGTCAGAATACAGAATAATGAAAAAAAATGCATATGCGGAGTCTTTATACGAATGATTAATCGTGTCTTAAGGAAAACCGAATGGAATTTAAACCATTCAATGCACGCGTCAGGGCAGAGAGAGAGAGAGAGAGAGAGAGAGAGAGGGCGTGTGTGTATATATCTTTAATCCCATATTTTGCATGGAGACATTGAATCATTGAACACTAAAAAGCAGATTACCATGTCAGTTAATTTCACCTGTACTTACATAATCACTGGGAGGGACATGTCCAAGTCTGAACACGAGAAAAATGGACGTATATCCTCACTGTTTAAATTCACCATTTTCAGATCTCTCATGCTGTACACGCTGGGAAAGGCTATGCAATAATTTCCGCTTGTGTATGCTCTTTATTTGACAGTTTTGTTTCTTCTATACACTCAGTGTTAAATATATGTTAATCACACGTGTACGTTATTCACTCGAGCGAATGAAAGTTATTAATATCTATTTCGATTAAAGAGACAGTCGACATAGGTGAAATGGAATATATTTCTTACCTGCAAACTTCAAAACTTTATGGTGTGAAAAAAATATCAGTTGTGTTTAAGGTGCAGGTGTTATGTAATCTAATTCTCCGGTTGTGTAAGATAATCTTAAAGTGCACGTCATGGGTGTGACTAGACACAGAGGAGACTAGGGTATTCCCCACCATCCCGCGGCTGAAAATCCGCTGGATTTCCCTGAGGATAAATTGGATTATAGTACCATAATTCATCAAGTGTTTCTCGGAGGCCATATCATTTGCAATAAACATGAGAAAAAAAACAACAACAACGATAAAAAATGGGAACATTGTCTTCAATGTCTATTATAGCATAGTCGTACTGAATACATAATTCAGGCAGAAGTACAGCAACATCTAAGTCTATATAAAATCAAGTGACTCCCGGGGCCAGGCCAATTTTGACCCCCGGCCTTGATTAAAAATATATATATCTTAACTTATGGTGTTGTGGATTCTGATTTTTCCCTATGTAAAAATATACAAAACCAAGTGACCCCCCCCCTGGAGCGGTGCAAATTTTAAACACAGGGTCGTAGAGGCTACACACCTAGGCCTTGATTTAAAAAGATATATTTTTAGCTCCTGTGACCTACTTTTTCAACCAATCAAAACAAGGAAGATCAATCCTATGTAGTTTTGTCAAAATTCATTCAACGGTTTAGGAGGAGATATTGTTGACGACAGACGCATGCACGGACGATGGACGACGGACACAGGGCCACCCTAATAGCTTACCATGAGTACGTTTTCGTCAGGAGGCTAAAAATTAAAAAAAACCTGGCCATTGAATCGGTGTTCGCTTACATGACATGTTTCCATAAATAAACCCTTATCGATATTACTCAACCGAACACTTTCGCATTCCTTGTATTTTCTTTTTAAATCCAACTAATACAAGATTTGGCGATGTCAACTTTTTTCTGCCTTTATTTGACAGAATTGACGCAAGTATGTAAAAACAACAACAAAACCCCCCCCCACGAATATCTTGCCAAGAAATTTTGAAAGCTCATTTATTTTATGTCGACTGGATAACAAACCATACAACTTATTACAATTCCTCTCGATGGTGTCTGTGTTGGACCAATACTTGCCGCCTTGGAGGGTCATGAAAGGTCCTTGC
>CM037789.1:58616687-58626687 GCA_021229015.1 Solen grandis | reverse complement strand
GTAATAGTTTCCGTTTACAAGGCTGTATATAGTTTATTATCTGATACGTATGGTGGTATATTTCTGCCACCCACTTACCCATTTAGCTATGTCGAAACCTTTCTGAAAAATTACCACATATTCAGTTTCTACCTAGAATGTCAAGGGCGTACCTGCCCTTACGCAAACAATCGCGCGCGTATAAGATAAAATGAAGTTAAAACTAGAGTTGCATCCGCAACATCATCGGTTTTCTCACTTAGATAAGCTTCATACAATGCTATTGTTACTTGACCAGCATTAGACTGCAGGAAAGTCACTTGACCGCGAGTTGTTTACATCATCCCAGCTACGCTGTGGTCAAATGGCCAATAATACACTGAGAAATATACACACCCCAGTACAGGTAAGATAAGCGTTGGACTGAAATATTTTAAAAATTGGGCTTTCGCTACGTATGGGAAATCTAACATAACTCGACCATTTTTTACCCGATCTTCAAAAACTGCATATCGTTAGAAAGGTAAATAAACATTCTATAAATCTGATAATAAAATTATAATGATATGTGATTAACCTCTGAGATAAATGCAGAAAACCACTGTGTGTACCTATAATTGAGTTTTTTCATAATTATTTTTTTCATTTGATGTCTGACTTTTAAAATTTTGGTACCGTTAGAAAGGTCTCTTAAAGCATAACATTTTATACCCGTTATGTCTCGATAGAATATTTACCGTTTTTGAGCTATATGAGGTCAAAGAAAAAAATCGATATTGCTGATATGACCTTGACCTTTACTACCTTTTATTATTTTAAAGTATAAGCTGATTACGAACATCATACTGCACATTCAGTGAAAATTTCATGAAAATCGAACAAGAAATAAATACAGGAGAACGAAAAAACATGAAAAAATGACGAAAAATGAAATATTTTAAAAACTTGAAATTTTTATTTTTTCCGTATTCAGTGATCTTTGAACGCCTCTAGCGGATAAACGGTGCATTTCCTGAAATTGCCACACTATATATTTTGTGCGGCTAGGTCTTGCGAATCTGTTTAAACAAACAAAATTCTTCTATCTTATCAAAGTCGGCCAATATTTCTGTTTAAAGGGACCTACCATATTTTCTCTTAAAAAACGCGTTATTTCCAAGATTCGAACTTTGGTCCCCTCCTGAACAGGAAATGATATCTTTTTTGAACTTCTAGACCTATATATTTTGTTGGGGTGCCAATAAGGAACAGAATAAAAAAACCGTATCTAAATCCGACTTTGGATTTTGGAGATTTTTCAATACAATCAATTACATAATAAACGCCACCTAGCGGCACAATGGGAGACAAATCTGAAAAAATGGCTCCTAAGGATCTAAGTCAGGACAATGTGAATAAGTGTTAAAAATTTCATGGTCGTAGCTTAATCCTACGTTACTGTAGGCTCGGGACAAATTTTTGACAGAAGAAGAAAAAAAAAAAAAAAATGACAAATAAACACAACGAGAACAATAGGTTTTCGCACTTCGCAGTTGTGCGAAAACCTAAAAAAAATGACAAATAAACACAACGAGAACAATAGGTTTTCGCACTTCGCAGTTGTGCGAAAACCTAAAAAATGATTTAAACGCGATAAATGACCTCAAACGTGAAGGCTTACCGGGGTAAATTAGTATTTGTTACGGTTAAAATCAGTCTTCGTCCATGTTTAATTCAATTCTCAGAATGCAGTCTTATTGCTATGATGTCGATCTCCGGGGCCTGATACTATTAACTCATATTTCAGTATAAATGTTTCCTATGAATTCTATATAATATCGTGCGTTATTCGTATCTTTCTTGTATGAGTAACTGCTTCAGAAAGTGCTGTATATAAAAATATTTTATAGTATTTAATATTAATATCACATATGATAAAATGATTCCAATGATATTAAAAGATTTTTAAAATAATTTCATTCTGGTCAATTCATAGATGAATATAAAGTCCACGGCTATATATATACGGACCCGTGAACGAATTCTAGATCAACATGCATGTATCTTAAAAATTGCAACGAAAATATTGACGCAACTTGAATACAATTAGCATAAATGGTCGACATTGCATTGGTTTATAAGATACAATGCATTACGATTTGAAAATAACGACTTTAAATATCGTATCCAAGTCTGTACACTTTTGGACCGGGCTCCGTCCCAATACCCAATACATTCAATAACATTCAATCCGAGATGATTGATATATATTTCAGAATCTACGACATTTTACTCTGGTAAATAATGCATTCAGGATAATTTTGACATGCTAAGAATATTGTACATGTCTTTGTGTTTCCGGATAGAGCGACATTGTTATTGTTTGTTTTTATAAATAAACATTCGGATAGTCGTTTGTAAAGGTTGACCTACATATCGAGTCTATTCCGGTCTGAACATAAATACCAAAAAACATATCAATCACGGCAGTATCTAAGCATAGAGTTATAGTAACTGTTCTAAAAATATTATTAAGGATGTTTTGAGCGTCCGCCTCGGGTGCAAAAGGTCGTGGGTTCGATCCCCGGCCGCGACATACCAAAGTCGTAAAAATGGTACTGTTATAGCTCCCTTGCTTGACGCTCAGCATATAAGGGTAGTTGCAAGACTGGATGACCTGGTGTCAGCTAGGATAGCGTGACTTGGTGTGGTATCATGCCACATGTCTACGGCGTGATACTGTCTCAAGTAGACATCGTCTTCAAATGACTGACATAATATCGGTGGGACGTTAAACCCAACAAGCAAACAAACACCAATTATTAAGTGTCTATGATTCCAAAAGCCAGTGCTTTGCCTTGAATAAACTTTTAGGCTATGACAATGTAGCAGTATTTTTCATGGACTATCGGTACTTAGATTTATCATGTCACTCGTTTCACCGTACCGGGATTTTTTTATTGTCCATAAAGAAGAACCGCTCGGCCCTCCGTATCCATGCTTTCAGAAGTGTGGGATCCAAGTGAATATAAATTTCCAACCAGGTATCACATGAATTATTTTAAAAGTTCATGATTAATGCATACTATGGTGACATATTTCTGTCAGCCACTTATCCACTTAGCTATGTCAAAACTTTTCTGAAAATTTGTCACATATTCAGTTAGTATCTGGCAAGTAGAAAACTTTCGTGTTATCCTCTTAGGTGTCATAACAGGACAAAACTGCATGTTAGTGGCCACTACTGCCAGCTATATAATCACTACAAGATAAGTAGATTTCTCGCCTTTTTTCAATTATTCAGTCAAATTATGTGGATAACAAGCATTTTTTAACATAATCATCAGGGAAAAAACATGATATCCAGTTAACCTAAGTGAATATGTTATTGGCAGTAGTTGTCACTAACAGACAGTTTATTTCTGTTAAGATACTTAAGTGGATAACTTGAAAATTTTCTACTTGCTAGATAATAACTGAATATGTGACAATTTTTCAGAAATGTTTCGACATAGCTAAGTGAAAAAGTGGCTGTCAGAAATATGCCACCATAGGATAGCAAACATTTTTTTTCACATAAGCATGGTGTTCAGTTAACTTAAGTGAATATGTGGCTGGCAGTAGTGGGTTCGTCCTGTTAAGTTACATAAGTGGATAACTTGAAAATGTTATACTTGCCAGATAATAATTGAATGTGTGACTTTTTTTTCAGAAAAGTTTCGACATAAGTAAGTGAAGAAATGGCTGGCAGAAATATGCCACATTTCGATCAATAAGGAAATAAGGCCGAAAACTGTCGAACATTTAATAGGGCCGAAATGTGTTTTTTATGGACTTTTGGACAGTTTGGGGCGTTTCTCATATTTATTAAAATAAAACGATAGACACCGAAAAAGTAGGCAAGGTTAATTGGGTGCTTTCATGCTCTCTGTAGTGGAAGATTTTTAAGAAACTGGACATCTTCATTGTTGTCTTGAGTAAACATTAGGGGCCGACTAATATTAACATTTCAGATTGATGCATCATTGTTCCTTCCCATGGGAAGGAACATCTATAGTCGTTCTTGGCTACTTGCCGGATATAAGATTAGCACATGATGAGATGTAAGCCCGCTCAGTATTATGTGTGCTTCATGATTCTTATGATGAGACGGGATCCAATCAGAAGTCAGGTGATATTAACTATAAACGTGATATCACGTGATGTGCGCCATTTATACGCCATTTTAGCAACCATTTTTAGGTGTACAACTATCAAAGTACTTCCGGGTCGTAGGGTGCTGAAGTAGTACCTAATGAAAAATGAAAGGGTGGACATCAAAGTCATATTTTCCCCAGAAAACACTGAATAACTGCAACACATTTAGCCTGTGTGGTGAGATACATGTATTTTTGACCAACAACTTGCATTTAATAGTTGTATTAAGGGATTACTTTCCTACAGGATGTTGGGAGAGCTGCAGAGGTAATGCGGCTCAGAGGTCATGTTTGTTTTGGAAAATTTGACAGGTAGCCGGGAAATGTGAAATTTGTGAAACGCCAATTCCTTAATGATATATTTTTTTGTGCCTAAATCTGTTGATTTATGAATGGTCTACATGAAACTAGACCAGAAATATTCCAACGAATATTTGGAAAGTAGGAACAGGCCTCGAAAGTCGGCCAAGTTACTATAGATTATATAGGGACAAAAAGTAGTGGTGTGACACCTATATGAATAGAAAATGAAAGTAGAAGAAATTGAATTACGGAGCCATTTTTCAATGGATTGACATCAAATTTTGACAACATGTACATTGAATACATGGAAATTGGATAAAAAAATAGGTATGTTTATTTTTTTAAAATTATTAATATTTTAATATTTTTATATATGAAATTGGGCTAATTTTAGATTTCTGCATCTTAACTTGGAGGAAAATTACACGAATAACAACAGAAAGCGTTGTTTTGAGCTGGGGGTGTGTTCCGGTCACATAAACGGGAGTGGTGGGCGTGAGCCTGAGTGCCTTGTGCACCTTGGCTGGGAGTGATTTTAGAGGGTTATGTTTTTATGTTGGTTACTTGGTGTTGATACTCACGTATAAATATCTTCTTTAATTATCTTTAATTTTGATTTTGAACCCTGTCTCTCTCTCTCTCTCCCCCCCCCCCTGAATTTTCCAAACAGATATTGATACATGAGTTTATATTTTTCTTTTATATAGCACTGTTTCGGTCAGCATCAGACCTCATCAGTGGTGCTGCTATGCACCAGACAGAGCTTTTTTTTTTCTTTATGTTTTTTTTTTTTTTTTTTTTTTTTCTGCTGTGCTCTGTTCTGTAGGGCAGGCTGCTGCTACTGGTTTGTTGCAGAAGTTGAGGCGTAGGAGTGCAGATTGCTGTCAAGCAGTCCCTTTACATAATCAGGCTCCTCCTGGTGGTGGGTTTCTTGAGTCCGCCGGTGTTCGAACTCCATCTGGGCCCTTTGAGCTCTTCGCTTTGCCTTATACCTTCTCGTTGTCTTGTACGACTTGTGGTAGCTTGCCTTCCTTGATATGTGAAGAAGGCGCTTTCTTGAAGCTGCAGATAGACAAGTCCTTGTGAGGCGGCCCACCTTCATCCTCACTGCTGAGTAAACTGAGTTGTTCGCTCTCAGGGTTTGAAGAGCTAGCCGAGCCTCAAATGACCTGGGGTAGTTCTGGGACTTCGGCATGGTGGCTAAAGTTGCTCGGTTGAAGGCCTCACACTTCTGTGTTGATGTTCTAGATGACACCTTGTAGACCGCCTCTTCACTCAATCTCATTTTTATTATCACAGCAAGCAGTGACTTGTCATTTTCGTTCATCTTCAGGTGCGTGATGTCATTTGGGCCCAGGATCATGGACTTGTACCACCAGGAGTTGTGACCTTCACCGGAGCAGACCAGGGCTGATTGATGACAGAAGCTGCAGTTCCCGGCATAGCATTCAATGGTGGCCCGCTGGATGTCAGGTAAGCGTGATATAAATTTCGTAATATCTCCGCCTCCCAATCTTGCCATCTCTTCTATAACAGCATTGCATCTGGCCTTGACGTCACGTGACAGAGCTGCCTGTGCCTTCTTTCGCCCAAGTTTAGTAGTCTGAGGGAACATTCCTTTGCTAAATTCTGCAGATCTCATTTTTCTCTCTTGCGTCACCGCCAGGTGATTTGGATCTGCCTGCCTCGAAACTTCCCAGGCTGCGTCTAGCGTCTGGTAGAAGTCCTGCATCCCAAGGTAAGATTTGGTGTCGCCGTCAGTCGTCAGGGTTCGGACAAAGTACCCTTCCATGGACAGGTCTTCAGCAAGCTCATAGGCCATTCTCCTTTCTGAGTGGGGGGTGAAGTAGGCTAGGTTGGCTGTGCATTCGGCATGTCCACCAGGGCAGGTGACGGTCAAACCTTTATTCCTTAGCACGGCACCAGTCCAGCAGAGCTTGTTTTCCACAGCCAGGCCCACGATGTACTTCTTGTCAGTGTGGTTCTCTACAGCGACTGTGTAGGCTTGGGAAGCGCTCTGCCCAGGTTTGTATGATGACGTCATCCGAGAACTGTTGTACCGGGCGTCAATGGAGAGGTCGAGCTGTTTTGGGTCTCTGGCACTGGCTGCAAGTGCATGGCGTTCCACAAGGCGCCGCTTCTCGGACATGTCTTCTTTATTTAATTTGATGACCTCACTGCTGACAGTTGATGTTAGCGGTTGAAGATGACTTGTAGCTGGGAACGGTAAGTCCATCTGGGTAAACAGCTGCTCAGCCCGAGAGATGCCCATAGGAGTGTCCATTATGGCTGACGCCAAGGAAGTGTTGATGACGGCCTTCTTTGTCCCTGCTATCTCGTCATAGGTTTTCATTCTCTTTGAAATGTAAGTGCAAGATTTGCACTTGAAAATGAACTTGCTTCCCAGCCCATACTTCTGCTGCTGGTACAGGTCCACTTCTAGTTGTCTGCAGCCTGTGTCTTCATGGTGGCTGTAAACTGCATTCATCATGGAGAGGAGCCGTGGAAGGTGTATGACGCGGTTTCCTGAAATGAAGTTATCTTCCATTTGCAGATTACGTCGTAGCCTGTATGGATGGTGGTCTTCTTCATCGTCTGGGTGGTGGCCTGTAGATGCTGTGCTGTAGGCGTCTTCTTCAGATCCTGCCTCAGAAGGTAATTTCGTCTTAAATGGGCTCAGTTGGTTGTTCTTCTGGAAGAAAATCCCAGCAGCTTTGCGTTTCCTCTCGCCTAGGACCATAGTTGTAGAAATTGTAGAAATTGGCAGTCAGTCTTCTCTGGTGCATTCAGATATGATTTAGGTTAACTCAGTACCACCCCCTGTATAAGGTCAAGGTCCAGACAGTAGCCACACCTACTGATTTAATGCTGCCCAACCAGTAGCTGACCCCTGGGGGGCTCCTTGAGGGGTAGGGGAGACATCCTCCCCAGCCCCGGCTAGACGTGCCTCTAGACCTATACACAGGTCCTTTGATGTTGCTTAAGTACAACTACCTAGGTAACCCCTGTCTATGTCCTGATGCAGTTACATGTCTGGGATTGATTTTGGCCCACTTTCAAATAAAAAAAAAATTAGAAAAAAAAAAGAGAAATAATTAAATAGTATTTTTTTCTTATTTTAGCCCTAAAAAATCCATTTTTCTCTGCTTTTCTAATTTTTGGGGTATTTCCCTTCAATCAGGTGACCAATAATGGGGTTTAAATGATAAAATATGATGTTTGAAACAGAGTGCACTTTATTTCATCAAAATCCATTGGTTATTAATTAAAATATGACTGATTTTGAAAGTATACCCCTGCATGATTAGAATGCATTTAAAATGACCAAATACAGTGCACAATCTGCCACTCTCTAAAACAGTTGAATGTGACCTTAGACTTGACTGAGAAATCTGATCAGGGTTTTATTTTGTTGCAAATATAATAAATAAGTTATTTTGGGCATAATTTTCATGTATATTTCAAATTTGGGTTTTATATAGGTGTCACACCACTATCAAAGTACTTCCGGGTCGTAGGGTGCTGAAGTAGTACCTAATGAAAAATGAAAGGGTGGACATCAAAGTCATATCTTCCCCAGAAAACACTGAATAACTGCAACACATTTAGCCTGTGTGGTGAGATACATGTATTTTTGACCAACAACTTGCATTTAATAGTTGTATTAAGGGATTACTTTCCTACAGGATGTTGGGAGAGCTGCAGAGGTAATGCGGCTCAGAGGTCATGTTTGTTTTGGAAAATTTGACAGGTAGCCGGGAAATGTGAAATTTGTGAAACGCCAATTCCTTAATGATATATTTTTTGTGTGCCTAAATCTGTTGATTTATGAATGGTCTACATGAAACTAGACCAGAAATATTCCAACGAACATTTGGAAAGTAGGAACAGGCCTCGAAAGTCGGCCAAGTTACTATATAGGGACAAAAAGTAGTGGTGTGACACCTTTAGTCAGTCTAGCAGGTGCGTGCAGGTTTAAATTACGGCTTCGTGTTGTCCCGATTAAGAAAACACGATATCAGCCTAAATTGAACTTAGCCCTATTAAAGTCCTTTAATTTCTTGCTTCATTTCCTGTGCTACCATGACTTTAAGAAAAAAAAATATAAGAAAGTTTTGACTTGGAGGGAAATGTTCAACCACCTACAGTTTGTCCTTTTCGTACTCAAAGGTTATCTCTTCCATATGCAAATGCTGAAAAACGGCTTTCACTTCATACTTCATCATTTAGAAATGCCCTGGAAGGAAATTTTGGTAGGCTAAAACTTGTAGTAATTATCGCCGGTCCAGGGCTCGATATTATTATAATATCGAGCAAGACGGGAACTTTTTACTCCCGCACCGCTGACGTAATAGTCAAGCAGGTTCGCAGAAAGATGGCAGGGGATGGCTGCGAATTTTGGCCCCTGTGGAATTTTCATGTATTTCAAGTTCTGGAACTTAAATTTCATTTTTAAGAATGTAAATATTTATTGCATTTATTTCTCTGCTGGTTTTTATTTATCGATACATAGAAAATGTGTGGAACATACGAACATTTGTGTATGCTAGCTCTAGCCAGATTGAAGAGCTCTCCAAGAGGAGGTAAAATTGAATGTTTATATTGACAGTGCATTTTTGCTGGAGGGACAGGTAATACTTTCAACATTTCTGAAACATCCATACAACTGGCGAAGTGTTTTTCTGAACGTTTTTGGGTCATGCATGGTACCAACAAGAAAAACAGGGGTAACGATTTTCACTGGCATTCCACCCAAAGCTAAGAATTTGGTTAAAATGAAGGGAAATATCTCAGTTTCGGCCTTGATTTAAAGTGTGTGTGTGGACCGGCTGTGAAATGGATTTCACGTCTATTGAATTTTAAAACTTTACCAGGGTTTTGAACCTTTCTCATACACCATTTGATTAGTCACAAATGTCCACACTTTACAAATATTGGTGCGGATGTACTGAAAAATCGGAAATTTAGGTATCCTCTGCTACTGAAGATGAACAAATTGCTTTGAACGCTGGGAAATCTGGACTGTGTTAATAGGCTATCGGAAGTACATGTTGCACCCTTTCGAATGAGTTACTGTGTGGCATCAGCGCATGTGTGTATCGGCGAGATTGTTTACCAAATCTATTTGGGATTCAAGGGAGGTTGAGGCGCACCCGGCGTGCGTCCCGACTAAAATTTCCCGAGCTTACATAACTGTAGATTCCCCATTCCCCACCCCCCAAAAAACCCTCACAAAAATGCACTATTTGACACATTTAAATTTAAAAAAAAAATCGCGAGGGGGTGGGGTTTCCCCCCGGATCCCTAATCCAACCAGAACTAAACCCTTCTCTCGGCTCGGGTAAAGCGGCAAGCCGCTTGCAGAGTCACTGCCTACATTTTTTCAATATAGCGCCCCCCTAAGCTGAACTCATGGATCCGGCACTGACATCCCTTTGGCTTCCACCATAAGCTCATACCTCACAGTAACCCACAAGAAAGGGTGCTATAACTGTTTTATTGCATGGACAATTAAAATGAATATATTCAATTATCTATTTTGT
>CM037789.1:58566587-58616587 GCA_021229015.1 Solen grandis | reverse complement strand
AATTATTTATTTTATGTCAGTTGAGAGTTCTTGTATCTTGTATAATTTGTCTTGACTGACCAGAGTTTGGCATCTTGGAAGGCTGTGAAAGGTCCATGCCTCTATCAGATTTTGAACCCCACACCCTTGTGGTCACAATCAGGTATGTTACCACTGGACCAAGGTGCACTTCAATCATCCAGTACATTGTGTTTGGTATCTGAGCACTACCAAGATAGCCTAATCACGGAAATGTTGTTGAGACAGTAAAAATGATTCTATATATTTATTAATTTGTGTGTCTTCACATTAAGATCTTCTCTTGAAAAATAATACCCATTCTATATATTGGAACAATAGCAAAACAATCGCTGAAAATGAAACACATAAACACTTGAACATTTATTAGAAATACTAATTGCCAAAAAGTTTACATTGATGAATAAAGTGAAGCACATTATTGATTTTTCTGTCAATATCATTTTAATTATCTATTTAAGACAGGAAGAATTTTAGGTATAAAATTATCAGACTGGCCCCATTGGACAAGTGCTTAGAGTGTCTGAATCATGGAATCTGAAGGTTGTGGGTTGGATCCTGGGCCGCAACATACCAAAGTCGTAAAAAATGGTACTGGTGTAGTACCCTTGCATGGCGATCAGCATATAAGGGTAGTTCCAGGATTGGTTGGCTCGGTGTGAGGATAATGTGACTGGGTGTGTTATCATACAACATGTCTACTGTGTGATGCTATAGAGTGGCATCACTATTTTTGTCTCAGTAGACATAGCCTTCAAATGACTGAAATATTGTTAGTGGGATGTTAAACCTAGCAAACAAACAAAGAAACTAATACTTGCAAACTATTATTCCATATACAGACTTTACTAAAAACTAAAATGACCAATATTAAACACAACAATAATTCTGAATGTCTGTCATTATTTTTACTATTTTACCATTTTTACAGTTTAAAGAAATAAAGATTACTGTAACAATGTAGTGAAAAATGGCTGTGTGATAGATGGAATCAAGCTATAGAATCAGAATAAGCCTACAGTTCTGTGAATACTAACTGAAAAAACAATGCAATCTAATATCATGAAATGCCTAATTTTTTATGAACAAGAACCAACCTTGATGGTTTAATCAGTGCAGTCTTACAGACCTTATCAATCAACCCAACACTTGACTTCTAGGAAGACTTCCTTGTCAAGTTGGGGTCAAAGTATAAAACAGAACAATTTCCCATTCCCTTCAGTTGTCACTCCCCAAAACGTGAAACACTAAGAAACATAAAAAAAAATTGTACAGTCCAACATTTCTCATCAAACTCTGTTTTTAGGTAGATGTGCACTGTGCATGTGTGATTGCTTTCCATGTGACATTAGTGAGAAGCAAGACACATTACCACTCCCGAATCTAGTTTAATTATTGGATATTCCAGACAAGGAGTATCAGGGTTAATGTCTTGACAGACCATTACTTTTCAAAAATTACATTATTTGACATTGTTATTACTTCTGCAATATTAAAACTCTGGGAAATAAGATTGTCTTTGCAATGGTCAGACGAGATGTACGAAACAATCTCAGTCCACTGGTTTCCTTTTTGTTTAGAAGTTGTGTAAAATCAGATATTTAAATAAAAATCTTTAAGTCCGGACATTTGATATGAAACAGATTCTTTCAATACTGTTAATATTCCATAGAAACCATATGAACAATTCTGAAAATGAAAATAAAGCCATGGTAACAAAATTTTCATCACTCTGATTATTTACATGTGAGGAAGCCCTCAGGGTTGGTCGATGATTCAACCTGGTTTCTTTGTACACTCAAGAGTCATTGAATGGAATCAGCTACCGGTATATATTTCTATAGAAACTATATTAACTTTTCAAAAAAAGAACTACAACAACAAAACAATGATTGCAAAATTTACATCACTCAAATTTTTATGCTCCCCAAAGGGTGAGCATTGTCCATCCATCATACTTTTGTCCTAGAGCATAACTAAAAAAGTATTAAAGCTATTAACTTGAAACTCCACAGGTAGATAGATCTAATGGAGAAGTGCAGTGCTCAAGAACAATAACTTTGCACATCAATTTTTTGGAGTTATTGCCCTTCGTGAAATGTTAATACTTAAATCAGGGTTTCTATATATAGAGACCCTGCTTAAATGTCGCTCTGAGCATTACTCATTCATCATGAGACATATAACCTTGAAACTTCATAGGTGGATAGATCCCAGAAGGAGTGTTGCAGTACACAAGAACCTTAACTCTGTACATCATATTTAGGAGTTATTTCCCTTTGTTTAATTCATACTAATCCTAAGAGAAAGCGTAGTACGGGGAGTATTACCTGTTTTCAACGGCTTCTTGTTATTTGAGGTCGATGTTTTGGCTCTCGGGGGACATTAGATGGATGTTTACGACTCTTTACGACTGTAATACAGTTGCAGGGACGGTAAATCGATTACAAAATCAGCAAACTTTGACGTATTTATCACATAACTTTTCCTATTATGACATTTAATATGTGGAGTCGATTATATCACAGGAGTTTGAAATTCTGTCAATAAATATTTATAATACTCATTGATAAAAATTCGAACACCTTTGGTTATTAACCCATGCTTTATGTATGTATTACAACCACTCACTGCAAGTTTTACATGAGTTGGTACTAACAGAAACTAACAATTAAAAGATAATGTTTAAAAGTTCATAAATTATGGTTTCAATGGACAATTGTCCAAATGTCACTTGACACTGTGGTTTCAATCCGCGACTGTTACAAAACTGTCTATGAAAAAAAAAAAAAAAAAAAAAAAAGAGAAGAAAAATACGGATTTAGCTCCTTTGCTTGGCACTCTTATCAATACTGGTTAGTGTCCTGACATAGCGATATACTGCAATGAGGCAGCACTAAATCTGTGTCACGTAGACTAGAGTCTGAAATACCGTTTGTAGGATGTTAAACTCGAGTAAAGAAGGAAAAAAACAAACAAAAAACTGCACGCCCATGACTCCAGGCCCCGTGTTCTCGAAAATACCTAAGTACGATTTCGGGCTCAAATTTGAGTATCATACTCAAATCCCCTTATTGAAACCAATGGACATTGTTTGAGTATGAGAATCAGACCGTAGTTCCATTTATATTTTCGATAACACAGGGCCAGTGGCAAAGTACTGTGTATTACAGGATGTGATACTTATTTTCTGATGAGGGATGGATTTTAATCAAAACGATTTTTGAAAGTTATATGATTTAGAATTTGCGGTTACGTCATTTTTCTCTTCGTGACAATCCACGGCAGCGACATAAAGTGTCTAGCCCCTTACATGGTGCACAATGTAAGAGAAATTCCAGGACTGGTTGTCATGGTGATACGATGTCACTATTTACGCGTGATACCGCAGTGAGGCAACATTATATCTGTTTTATATTGATACCTTCGCCAAATCACTTGAAGTAAAATCAATTAACGCAGTCAAAGATGATCAAAACTAAAATTTTAAATGATTAAGGAAATATGTGACCAGGCCCTGTGTTCTCGAAAATACTTAAGTATATCTCATTATCTCAGACTCAGATTTGATTATCATACTCAAATCCTTATTGAAACTAAAGGGCATAGTTTGAGTTTAAGTATGAAAATCATACTTAAGTAACCATTTTTATTTTCGAGAACACGGGGCCAGGAATCAAACCAACCATATTCTCTCATTCCTGAGCTGGGCGCGAAAACAATCATTTAAACGAATTAAATGTAATCAGTAAGGAAAGAACACAACACTTGTGAAAATTGCATCATTTAGTAATTTTTATATCTATTTTACACATTTTCCTCTCTTGAAAACAACCCAATTGCATTTTACAATCTAAATTATACAAAAGATCTTGATAACACAGGTCGCTCTGATCTAATCCCTTATATTCTTAAATAAAATAGTGTCCCAATGATGCATACTTTAAATAATATACTGGCTTTAAATGGGTGACAGCATGGCGCCGGTAAAACTTGAGAGACTGGCTTTAAATGGGTGACAGCATGGCGCCGGTAAAACTTGAGAGACTGGCTTTAAATGGGTGACAGCATGGCGCCGGTAAAACTTGAGAGACTGTCCCCATACAAACTCGTGTCTGCAGGTCGCCTAACGGACACGTACACTTCATCTCCAGCTTGTAACTCGGTCATCACAGTAGCGGAACCTTGCTCAAGACCTGAACCTGTTGAATACACTCCAGCCAACTCTGCTCCATTTTTCGTGAACATGGTGTGAATTTCTACAACTGAGGTAACGCTTGCTGAAAATATGTAAAGCCCCGACGCTGGAGCAATGAACAAGCCGTGTTGGGCATGGAAGCCGTTGCCAAGGTTCAGATGGACGTCGTCAAAAACCAGCTTCTGGCCAACCCCATAATGTAGATGTCTGCCTTGAGAAACCACGGCGTGGAAGGCTATTGGTCCTTCATACTGGCTCTGGCGTTTGGACTGAACCGCATCTGAAATACCATTTTTATATACTCTATCGGACGACACGTCTATCGCTGTTCATCTTGCAGACATACTTTATATACAGAAACTTGTGGCTTTATATCTCATATTGTGCATACGTGGATATTATAGTAGCCATATAATAAGTTATGGTTGAAAATTAGTCTGGTTAATTTAATGCACAGGGAAATAATAAAAAAAAATAGTGGAACATGTTTTTTTTTTAATTAAATTAAATTCTTAAACATGTTTCAGAATTTTAAATAGAAGTAATTCTTACCCGAGTTAGACAGCTGTGTTTCCAGAAGTTCGATCTTAACATTCTGTGCACGTATAGTCGCTTGTTGTTCCAAGTCTGTAGAGACACATTTGAGAAAAAACGAATTAGTTATTGCAAATGGAAATAAATAGGAAACATTTCATTTGTATCCACCCGGTATTCCGCAAATATTCTGGCGTTTGGGTGGAAATGATATTAATTTTTGGATTCGCTGGTTGTCATGGTGACCACCTAGGAAGACCTTGTATGCAGCTGGAAGTCTAGTATGAAAAACCCGAGGAATAATCCCGGGACTGGGTCTCACGGCATGAGTGTTCGGTGACAGTATGTGTATTTGTTTGACTAGGAAAATAAGTATAAACATACTTTAGTTATAAAAAATAACAGAATGTGAATGATGGTTAGAAAGTCACGATGACACAGGTAGTACGCACAGGGAAGCTACCCCAATCCAGAGAGAATCCTGCGGATATTCCCCTTGATAAATATAAGTATAGAACCGCGATGGTGAGTTCTGCAATAATTGCAGAGGTTCAGTTATTTTTTTGCGCGCGGATTTTATATACACTGAAAATTGTGCGTAATGTGGTCTATGTCATCGTGTCACCAAATTGATATGCGTATATCAACTTTAAAGAGTACACATACATAATGTAATAAGGACAGCAAGAACAAGTGATAAACACCTGTCATCCAGGGTCCGTATTCAAATAACAGTTAAAGCCAAGTTTTGACTGAAGTCACACACACTATACTTATGTACTGCCAAGAAGTACGGTTATTTCCATACATAATCGTCACCAACACCCTAACCCCGACTCCACCCACCTCCATAATGACATATGCACCGTTACGCCCCCCCCCTCCCCCATTCCAATCGAGGTCACAGTGACCTTGACCTTTTACCAAGTGACCCCAAAATCAATAGGGGTTATCTACTAGTCATGACCAATGACCCTATGAAGTTTGAGGAATGTGGACCCAAGCGTTCTCCAGTTTTTGATCGGAAACGATGTAGTCTACCGACGGACCAACATACATCCGACCGACCGACCGACCGGCATTTGCAAATATGGAAAATAAGATGGTTTGTTACAAAGTTAAATACTTCAGAACATATTTTGTGGTCGTGATCATTCTTGAAGACTCGCAAAGAATAAATATCTACCATGTTTCTATTGCTTACCGGTAATTTTCCCAGGAATGAGTCCTCTTTTTTTCTGTTTTTTTTTTAGTTTTTTTTTATGGATCACATTTTCTATATTTTTCACGGATAACACAATAAAAATATGTCTTAAATGTATAATACTAAGTTTGCTAAGCATATCGAGAAATTGTAATGGCCATAACTTCTCTTATATTTGTCCTTATATCTTGAGATTTCACGACCATCCTTTACAAACCTAAACCTTTGATTTAATGAAAGCATCTCAAAATATAAATTCTTAAATTTTAGAATTCAAAACAACAACAACAACAAAAACAAAAGCAAAACGTTTGCTATACTAAAAAATAACATCATTCAATAAATTTTCAATTTACATCCACTCAATGAAATGTCAGTATTATCTAAAATACAAAGTTGTATTTTCAGCTTAAAATGTTATTGTTGAATTTTAACTTCTCATTTGTTAATTAAATCTGACGATCTTAATTCTTATCAATTAAATGACCCCACCCCCTTCTAAAGATTCCTTTCCTTTAAATAACAAAAATTGTTAATTTTAGCACAAATGTTATACTTCTAAGAAAAGGATTGAAAAGTTTCCTTTTGCTGAGTACATTTTTATCGGTGCTAAACGAACTTTGAATAGTATATTTTTCTGATCAGGCATGTGCAAGTCAATGTTATATTTTTTTTTCTCGAAAATATTTTCCGACGTTTTTCTTCGTAGAATTTCTTGGATAAATAAAAAAGACTTAGTTGTATTTCAAACCGAAATCACAATTTACAAGTAAACCACAAGATTCTGGCTCGTATATATTTTAAAATAAACATGTATTATACTGCTATGGATGAAATGTTCCATTTTTTTACCTCTTTTTTCCAATGCATCAAGTCTGGTCAGAATGTCGTCTGGTGACGTTGCTTTGGTTACAGATTGCGTTAGGCAAACTGCAAACAGAAAAGAAATAAGTTTACAATTCATTGCAGCACTGGTCGCTATCGAAACAGCTGTTGAACAACGAATGAGGGTTAAGGATATGCAGATAAAGATTCTATTAAGGAATAAATCACCTATTTTGTGAATTTCAGGTCAAGTTAACAATGTTATATCGTCACATTTGTAAATTGATAAGACTTTAGTTTCAATGACTGTTCCCTTTTCTAGCTCGACTATTCGAAGAGTATGAGAGCTATTGCAGTCACCTTTGCGTCGACGTCGGCGTTGCAACTTTTGGTTAAAATTTTGCATGCAAGTTACTTTTTTTCAACCTTATATCTCAATAACCATTCATGGTATTGACTTGAACGTTTATGAATATGTTCAGGGGCATTAGAAAACAAAGGAAGATTACTCTTGACTGAATTAAATACGAATTATGGTTACCTTTTTTACTTTTAAATTTTGGTTTAAGTTTTACATAGAATAGAAAATTTGGTGAAACATTTGCATGCAAGCTACTATCAAGCTTATATCTCAATCGCCATTCATGGTGTTGACTTGAACGTTTATGAATATGTTTAGGAGCATCAGATAACCAAGGTAGATAACTGGTGATGGAATATAGTACAAATTATGGCACCTTTTTAACTTAGAAATTCTTGCGTGCAAGGCATTTCATGCTTGTGCCTATTATTGATTTGAAACTTCTTTGATATGTTCATTGATATAACATTGTAGTTTTTGACTGAATATGATGCAGATTATAGACACTTTTTGACTTAAACAGATGTTTTCCAAAAGTGAAAAGTAACATTTTGACAACAGTGATTTACATGTTTTCATTTTAAGTGATGTTCACTATTTTATCAGCTTTAATCAGGTCTTTGAATAATTTTAAACTGAAATGATTTTTTAACATTTCATTGCTTTTATATGTATATATGTGAATGTTTATGCACATTCTTACTTTTAAAATACAATGTAATAAATTATAGTATCATTACAATGATTGTTTAACTATTGTCTTCTCTGAAATTGAAAACCTGACTATAGTGGTCACCTGTCTATTGTGGTCACTTTCACGATTTCCGTTGGCTGACCGCTACAGACAGGTTAGATTGCGCGCGCGCGCACACACACACACACTGTATGGATAACGGGAAGTTTGAAACACTGCATCTTCGATCAAAACAAAACACAGCTATTAGGAATTGAATATATGTGTAAATGGAAATCCCCTAAAAATTTGGATAATTTATTTTCGATTTGAAACGCCGTTTAAGTATATGTTAATCGTTAATGGCTCTCTTACAACCCGTCGTGCGTGCTTAGAGATCGTGCGTCCTCGGAGTTCTTGTCAGGCGTAGCGTTGTCGCAGGATGAAAATTAAATCGCAGCGGACGTAAGTAGTAAGTACTTTATGAGTAGGTGTGTCGTGCTCTAAACGTGGGGCCTGCAAGTGGTCTGTACGCCTTTTTGGAAGTAGGAAGAAGTAAGGAGCACGTACGATCTGTACTTGTGTCGCACACAGTGAGTGAGATAATCGTACGTGTATTGCAAGTGAAGCGTACGTTTTCAGAAATCGTACTTACGAAGTAAGAGAAACGTAAGAGAAACGTAATGAGCACGGAAGTGTTAAGCACGACACTCGTGCGTCAAATTGCTGGAACGCACGGATAACCAAAATAATATAAAAGGGAGCACCGAGTCTCTCCATCATTCACTGTTTTGGATTCCAAGAAGGATGCACCATCGACTTCTACAGCTGCTTATGCTAGAGGAGGCCGAAGATCGTGACGCAATGCTTCCCTGTGGCACTTGTGGTGCTTTCCGCATCTGACTGCACTCCTGAACCTTCTTCTTCTCCTCCTTCAGCCCTTTCTCCTTCTCTCTCCTCTTCAGCTGCTTGTCTTTCCCTCTCTTCCCTTCTCCTTCTTTCTTCTGTTAGTAGTAGAGGGTGGCACTATGGTACCGACGGTACCATAAATTTTTTGTACTTCTGGTACCGTGGTACCATAATTTTTTTTTTTGTACTTATGGTACCGAATCTATAGTACCGAATGGTACTATATATGAAAACAGATTTACTGAATCTATAGTACCGAATGGTACTATATATGAAAACAGATTTATGTAATAAAATTTCTTAAAGGAGGACCACATCTTAACATTGACAATTGTAAAATGTCCTTTCGAGACATTTGGGTTGGCCCTGAAAAGGGCCGTTTTGTTTCTTCTTTAGATTTCGGTGACATTGTCCACATCGTGCTTGGTTTCAGTGACATCGTGTTCATCGTCACTGATTACGATGACATCGTTTTCATCTTGTAACATCTGCTGTTGTTCTATGAGCATATGATCTTCATCTTCATCTTGTTGCTGTTGTCTCAACATCTCCTGATGTTCCATGAGCATATAGGCATCATGTTCATCGTGTTGCATCATCTGTTGTCTCAACATCATCTGATGTACAATGTTTGACAAAACCAGATGGTGTTCTGCAATATGGTCTTGCTGTTGTCTCCACTCATTGCGTTGTCGTTCGATCAACCCCATCAATTCGTGGATAAATTCACTCAGTTGCTGAATTTGTTCCATGGTTGTGCAGCGAGAATATGACCGAATGCTTGATGCGGTGCGCTTTTATAGCCTTGAGGTGGATTGACCTACTTTCTTCTGTTAGCGTACACCAATCAGAGAACGTTATTTCTATCCAATGATTCAAGTTTAACCTTGACCTGAGTTGGATAGCATTGCCTTTGGCCTTGACATTTTGGGTGGATTGACCTACTTTTGTATTGACATATCAGAATTGCTGTAAAATTTGTAGTAGTGATGACTTTTTTTTGTAACATTTTTGTAACATTTTTGTAACATTTTTATAAAACATTGGATCATATTTTTAATGAAAGAAAATTGAATGGAATTTGAAAATAATGGTGACAATTGAGGTATATTCTCTTTCGAGACATTTGGGTTGGCCCTGATAAGGGCCGTTTTTTTTTTCACAGAGTAGTGGTTACTCATGATTGTCTATGAGTTTCTTCAGCAGGTATTCAACATGTTCTATGGTGATGAAATGTGCTTCAATGATATTTAAGATATCATCGTAGTATAGTTCATGAAAGTAACATGCACTCAATTTGTCTATGATACTCCTGAGTGTTGTTGTTATTTTAAGCGTACGTTGGTATCGGGCTTGTAGTTTAAGCGAACGTTGGTGTAGGGCTTCTATTTTGTCCATGTCAGATATGCAGTCGTTAGTTATATGTGACTTATCCATAGCACAGTCTGAAAACGAATGGCATGAATTCATTTCGTTTGATACTTTTATGACTTGGTTTGACAATTGTAAAAAATATGTCCTTTCGAGACATCTGGGTTGGCCCTGAAAAGGGCCGTTTTTTTTTTTCTCTACTTCTTACTCTTTTTGCAATTTTGTATGTCTTTACAATGGGCTCCAAGTCCAGTCTTAGAATGGGATCCACCATCATGCGGACGTTTGTTGGATGCTTCCACATTTTCTGGAATGAAAGTGATAGGCACCGCCAGCTTGTCTGTTTTCAATTTGATACGGCATTCCACTTCTACCATTCTCTTTTGCAATTTGATGAGGTTGTTGTTCACCTCTTTGAGTTCCCTCAGAATAGATTGTCCAACATTATTTACTGGCTGCGCTGCCGGTTGCTGTTGCACTGGTTGTTGTTGCTGTACTGGTTGCTGCTGGTGTGGTGGAGGCTGAGGTTGATACGTTGGTTGGTAGCTGGGTTGGTACACCGGAGTCGGAGTGTACGACACTGATGCCTGGTTAGCAGCTGTCGTCAGCTCATACAAATCAGCAGCCTGTATGGCGTTGTTAACGAGATCAGAAGTTACGTAGCTTTCCATGGTTGGGTAGTGGGATTATGATACGATGCAGTGTGCTTTTATAGTCTTGAGGCGGATTGACCTACTTTCTACTGTTAGCGTACACCAATCAGAGAACGTAATTTCCATCCAATAAATCAAGTTCGACCTTGACCTGAGTTAGATAGCATTGTCTTCGGCCTTGACATTTTTGGGTGGATTGACCTACTGACCTACTTTTTTTCATAACTATATAAGTGTTTTTTTAAAAAAAAGAAGGATGAAATCACAATGTCCGAACAAAAACTCTGGTTCGAAAAGTGTGGTGTGTGTTTAGAGGAGAGGGAGGAGGATATATATCACATAAACCAGTGTCAATGTCAGGACATCGTATGCGTCAGATGCTTCGCACGGCTTCAGAAGTGCCCGTTTTGTAGGGCACCCTATCAAGTGTATGCCTGGCCTGCCTGTGTTTTCGCTAAACATGGGCCTACAGTGCGCTCAGCCTATTATGGCATATGGTTTGACCCTGATTATTCAGAGTTAGTAGGGTGACTCCGAGTAATTCAGGATCATAAAAACCAAATACGGCCCTTTTCAGGGCCATCAAACTATATTCGAGAGGGAATATATCACAATTGTTAATGTGTAAGATAAACAACAAGAAATCAAATCAGTTTTAGCCTTTTATTGAACTCTATGAACATTGCAAACAAAATATGAACAAACAATATGAACAAACAATATGAACAATGCAAGCACTATGAACAACAAGTACATAACACTTTAATGAAAGTAGAATGGGTCCAAACTATTCGTCAGTAATTCAAAACACGCACGACCATCTCCAAACTTTGGTGGATGTTTAGCTGTGCATGTTTGTTGGTGCTGATTACACACTTGTCTTCTTGCACGTTTGTACAGTTCTGAATAGTTCTGGTAAAACCAACATCCCACATTGGAATCGTTCAAATTGAAGTGAGGTTGATCCTCTGTCCGGAATTTAGCTCTAAACACCCGTGTTAAATCACATCCTCGAACAAGAAAATGCAAAGCAAACAAACAATATGCTCCACACACAAACGTGTTGTATCCTTGAAGTCTCATGAGATTCCATGTATAGGGTCCATGTCTTTCCAAGAAACGTTGAATGTCACAATGGAGTGGTTTTTGTCCATACCAATCAAAGTAATAAGTCGATTTATCGTTGAAAAACACAACCATCAATGTTCACCAGGTTGAGTCGAATTGTGGGTATTCACTATGTAAGCTTTTACAGTCTCTGGTCTACGTTGTGGTAGTTGATCTTTAGCACATACCACAGCATTCAAGTGAGCTAGAATTGGTGAATGATCCAAAATATACTGCAACTCAATCGTTTCCATTTTCCCAATCTTGTTTAATGCGTCCTGCCCATTCGCACTCAAAAGCTTCCAATGGTGTGATCTTGTTCGTATCTACACTAGCCTTTATATTTGCCCACATCTGATAAGCATCAGCTTTCTCAGCGCGTGTGAGATCCATGTTTTGTAGTTCAGCGTACCATCTTTCCATCACTTGATACATGTCCAGTTTTTTTAATGCACTGTTCAGAAACATCTCGACCCACTCACTTTTGCTGCTAAACAAACATATGGATGTTGGGTCTGACTGGGATGATCAACAATGCAACCATAACAGTTTTCTTTCACGATATCAAAGAGGTGTGTCTGCAGTTCATGCACCACATGCTGGTTCAAACTCTTTACCATATCGTTTCGCCTATTCAAGTTGTAGATTTCTTCGTACAGTTGTTTGGCCAGCTGTTGTCCTGATTTGCTCATGGATAATAGTCTGTGATGACTTCTCTGAACCCGTTAATCTCTATCTGACTGTCGTATTCGGCATACACAATCACATTGATGGGGTCACCAAGACCTGTACGAAACTGAACCTCGATTCGCAAGTTTCCCGTTTTTATAGGATGCAGCTGTCCCTCTTCTGATCCTTGATCTGGCGTTAAGTCAATGCCCCACAGTGTGTACCCCTGCTTGTAATCGTCCATTGTCAGACCCATGGAGCGGTTTAAACCGAGTGATCCCGTGGCTTGATGCAGGGACATGTATGATCTCAAAATTTCTCCTGTGGGAAAGTTGGGCTGGAACGGCAAGTTGTGTGTCGTCTTTCCGTCTACACTGACTTCTAACTTAGACAAGTTGAAATGTTGAAAATCAAATGGGTTGGTTGCCAGATCACCGTTCATGTCTGTATTCTTTACCAGGCCTAGAATGATACGTTTGGGTAACTGTCCTTGAAATAAATGATCTTCGATCTTTGATCGTTGGCCTGCAGGAATGGTGAAAGTTTTTACCTCAGCTCTGCGAATTGGGATCTTCATGCCATGTTGAGCGATGGTCTGGTTTAAGTTGTTGGCCACTACGGGTAACAGGTCAACAGTCCGAACATTGAATCCAGCTTGAATTAACTGGATTTTTGCCTCTTCTCCAAACAGGCAAAAACTGACTGGGGTTCTGTTGAGTCGCAGTCGTATCTCTACACCATTGGGAAGGTACTTGTCTTGCAAACACAGGTCTAAATGCAGACGTCCGCACATTTCCAGAACACGACTCTGGTGGATACGTTTTCTTCTTTTTCTATATCCTTCATTAGCTCCCGCAACTGTATGCGCTTGCATATGACCCGCCGTGTCAGGACTCCACATTTCTGTAGCGTAGAGCTGTGTTGATTTACTGTCCGTAGAATAAGACAGCAAATTCTCAATGTAGGCCCGGTACGCATATGTGTCAGCATTATTGGTGATCAGTTTGTTGTTCAGGTACACATCAATACTGCTAAACAAGCTGTGGAAGAAATTATTTACTGTGGATGTTTCTCCATCAGCAGCCAGATTAGTGCCATCAGGTTGGACTACTTTGACTTTCAGGTACAAGTAGCTCTGGTTGATATCAGTCCACTTTTCTGATTGAGCAGGAATTACAAATTCAATGGGAGATGAATTGCTCAGTGCTGACACAGGATAATGTTCTGTCCACTGTGCATCTTGCATTGCTGTCATGGTAGGTGGGACATGTGTCACATCAAGTTCAGTTTTGCTACACTCACAAGAGCCGTGTTGCATCATGTTGTTCAATCAAAAATATCTGACGGTCGCGATGAGATTTTTCTTTTTTTGTTGCGTCTCCTTGACGTGCTGAAAGCAGAATGATGTCGACGTTTGAAATCTCGAAGCTTTATACCTCTCAGAGTTTTCAGACCCACATCTTTCAACAATGTTTTACCCCGTTTCTTGATCACTGTCTTTACATTTTGGCCAGACAGAATATCTTTTACGGCTCCTATACCTTGTTTAAAGCCCTCTCTTTTCAGAGTCTTTAGTCCTGAGGTCACGATGGGTTTCATCATGGGTAAGATGTTGCTGGCCATTTTCTTGAACATGGAGCCCAAACCATATCCGACTTGTCGAGGTTGACCACGGTAAACTGGAATCATCGTGTCTTTCTTTTAAAATGAAGCTTCACCATCGACTTCCCGTGAGTGAAATGAATTGATTCCCCTGTGTCACCGGTTATATTGATACTGATCTCGTTGAAATATGATCTGCTGACAGGTATGTAGTGTAGATTTAGAAATTCAAAGTGCATGTGTGGATTAGCCCCTGCTTTTGTTTTTGTGGCAAATGGCACAACGCGTAAAATGGGTGCTTCGACATCCCCTATCAAAGTGTGTTCTGCCAAATCGGAATATACAAACAAATGGTTCATCTTCGTGAAGAGGTCCACACCGTACTTGAATCTGCTGTTGTCTCTGTCCGGAAACACCACAGTACTTCCCTCTCCTCCAAGTTTCGTAAGGAGGATTGGATGAAGTTCCAAGCCGATCTTTGTTCCACTATTACCGGTAAACTTGACACGTTTTGACAAGCCGGAAAAATCAAGTCCAAATGTGAGGTTTCTTTGAGTTAAAATTGTTTTAGTGGCTTGTTTAATAACCTTGTCCATTTCGTCAGTGAGATGTTGTGGTGACACATAGATGCCTGCAGGAATACAAAGGGGTAATGCCCATTTTTTGCCTTCTAATTCACACCCGTTTTTCACTTGTGAAAAGGCTGCCGCCAGTTCTGGATCTTTAGTCACGACGTAGAATTTTCCTTCCTCCTCTTCAATGTTTTTGACTTGTGTGGGAACGATCATTTCCACGAGAGCCACTTCCCAATTTTGTTTGTCGACATCAATGGTTTTTGTCAGCTTGGTTCTAAAACAGCATTGTGTGTTGTTTGGGTACAATGCCATCGAACTATCACTGATGAGAGTGATGTAGAAAGAGTTCATGATTTCTTAAATTTTAAACTTGGGTTTGGAAGAATGTATCCGATAGAAGTACTCATCAGCAGCAACCACAGTTCACGATCTGGACTGTTGAGACACAGGTTCACTAATGACACGATGACAATGATAAAGATGATCACAATCTGTGTCAAGAAAGTGATTCTGTTGTTTGGTACCTCACTTTTTCCTGTCTGTATACTGTTGTCTACCTGAACACTGCTGGTATCGGACTGAGACATGCTGTTCACGACGTTTATACTTTATACTAAATGCGATTTTGGAATCCAACTGTTAAACTTTTTAGGATATCCAAGCCACTTGACTTTCACTTCTTGAAAAGTTTTACCGCCTACACGCCTTGTACGCCGATCAAGAACTGATTCCACTTCGTATAGCTCATCATCTTTTATATGTTGAATTTCATCCCTGTAGAAGGATCCGGCGATAGTTTCTCCAGCCAAGTCTTCCAGTTTTACGGTCAATGGATGTGTTCTGTTGATGCGAACCACTTTGAACAATTCCACTGTCCAGTTGGGTAGATAGCCTTTGGCAAATGTTTGCTTGGTTTTATTGATGCGCACTATATCACCCACTTTCAAATCAGTTGATTTCTTTTTTTCTTTTGATGGTTGCCATACAATGTCTTGGTGACTTCATGCTCATTTTCTCTAGACACAGATGCAGGGGTACGTCCGATGCTTCGATGAAAACGATGATTGTAGCCATGTACCAATAGTTGCAGTACATCCACATAATGACGGGTCTTGTGATGAGTAAAATATTTCCACATTCTTGATTTAAGCGTACGTTGAAAACGTTCAACAATACTCGCTTTAGTTTCTGGGTTTTCAGACGTGAAGAAATGAATGTCATGCTTGTCTAGAAACTTCTGAAAGTCTTTGTTCAAAAATTCTCGGCCTTTGTCTGTTTGCAAAGAGAGTGGTTTTCGGCCTTCTTTTAGAATAGACTGAAAGGCTTGGATGAGCGTCTTTCCAGTTTTGTCAATGATGGGTATTACCCAAGCATATTTTGAAAACACATCAATGACACATAGTAAGTAGCGATATGGTGAATTCTCTTTGTACATACGTTGCATATCTGCGAGATCAGCTTGCCATTGATGATCGATACCTCCTACCACAGTCTGTCGACGTCGAAATTTTCGTCGTATTGTTTTATGCAACGTGTAGGTTCTTTGACTTCTCAACCAGTCTCGTACATCCTCTAACGTGATAGATTTCAACTGTTTTTTCGCTGCCTTGTAGAGTCCATGAATTCCTCCAAAACTCGTAGGATTATCAGTATCATAGTACAGGTGACGAAGTAACGTGTCCTTCTTTAGTAGGCGTCCCATGACGAATAGGCTAATATCTCCAAGGGTTCTTCCTTTTTAATAGGTTTTCGTTTCTTTGATGTAGGTGCGTAGGCAAAACTATCATAAAATTCATCCTCCTCCTCCTCCTCTTCTTCATCATCTGGTGTTTGTATGAAATTCCATCGACGTTTATTGCCCACGACTTCTTGTGGGATGTTGACCTCTTTCAGTCCTCTAGAAAATTGTTCCCATCCTCGTGGATTTGACCCTTTCCGCTGTCGAAGTACATCATTGACCAGATCAATAATATTTGAACCTTCAACGGGTTTTCCATCATATTCTAACAGGCCATGTTCATCCCAACTTAAGTGAGGATGGTCTTTCAGCATGTTTAACAAAAGAGTAGCCTTTCGCCGCATGGTCGTAGGAACACTGTCTAGAATTTGATCTTTCAAGGTCATCGGTTTTTCCTCTTTCTTTTCAGTCACTGTACTTGTTGTTTTCTCAGCCATGTGTGGTCTGAAGGGTTTGAGTGCTTTTTTATGTGACACTTGAAAGCGATGTAATACTTCTCCAAATTGTTGTGCTTTTTCTGACTCAGACAATTGATTGTCGTCAAGAACTTGATTCATTTCTTTCTGTAATGATGAAGTCTGACTCACTTGAGGGGGTGGGGGTAACCGAGGTCGTTGTTCTTTCTTCCATCGATTCATCTCTTCCAACAACCGAACTGGAACATAGGCCATCTTCTTCATATTTTCCGAATGATTTCACCAGCAAGAGGTATAATTGTTTTGGCTAAGAGTGGTGCAAGTGCCAGCAGGGGTAGAAAACCACCTTTCTGATTGAGAATGATTTTCTTTTTTCGAACTGATACTTTCTTGGTCGCTAACTGTCGGAGCTGTTGTCTCTTAGAATGCAATCGACGCTTCTGAGCCTCTGACAGTGGTACATTGCCTTTTAAAATGTTGTGACAACATTCAGCAATACAATCCACCAATTCTTTTGGTGCTTCTTGAATAATCTTCTTTCGAAATTTGGGCGAGGCTTCTGTCAAAGCAAGTAACATTTTGCCATGTTTGCGAACGAGTGGTTGTTTGCGCTTCATGATGACAAATGATGATGAAATGTTTGGTCTCTTTTATTTATACCACTGTTGAAGGGCTTGTAAAGCGATATTGCCAGCACTACTCAGTGGTCCTGAATTTCTCATCGCAGTAACGGCAGTAGGTAAAGGGGAATGGAGACTTGGGATTGGTGAAAATCTTGACGATATGATGAGATGATGATGATGATGAACGCCCACTTGAAGAATTGGAAAGGTCAAACAATTGTCGTCGAACTGTAGGGTTTGGAGAAACCGTCATTGATCCTTGTGGTGTAGCCAACCCAGACCTCATCGAACTTCTATTAGAACGGGGAGTAGATGAGGTCAGTGGAGAGAATTGGGCCACAAGTGGTGATGCTTTGGATGTTGTCCCTGATGTAACATCACGTCGAATCAGTATGGGGGACACTTTTGGTGTTCCAGTTGATACAGAGCGTTTTCTTCTTACAGTGACAAATCGGTCATGAGGCAATGTCTGCTACTTCCTTGTTTGTTTCCTTACTGGTGACTTGCGTTTGGTTGGCTGTTTTCGTGGTTGTTGTCGTGACCGTTTCCTGGCTGGTGACTTTCGTTTGGGTGGTTGTTTTCTTGCTACTGGACCAAATTTTCTCACAGCTTTGGTCCCGTTCCATCGAAGCAGTGTACGAATGATGGTGCCCCCAAGGAAACCTCCACCACCAGGTTTTAAAATAAGTTGTCGTTTTGTGGTCAGATCCACATGTTTATCAGCTAACTGTCTTAAAATGTCTTTGTTGCGTTCCATAAAATTCATCGTCTGTTTTGGCACGGTTACTTTTTTCTCTAAGATGAGTCGTGCAGCTAAGGTGAACCATTTCACCATCTCTGTTAATCCTGATTCTACCAGCTCTTGTCGTTTCGTTGGGTTCTTTTCCCGACTCAACGATTCTAGAGCTTTGATCACTGTATGTGGTGTGTTTTCCATGGTAGCTGTATCCTTAATGATGATCGGGTGTCATGTTCCTGTCATTTTATACTGTAGTGTAGACGATCGGTCCTCGATCTTCACCTGTTACCCACCGATGGAACACATCTGTTCTTAAACGATTCTGGTCGGGTGTTCTTGGATGAAAGTCAATGATAAGATATCCATGAGGTGTAGAGGTTGCATCTTGATACGCCATCACCAAATGGGGTAGTTGTATTTGGTTCGCAAGTGTTTTGATCTGACCTTTATCTCTTGTGTTTTGAAATAATACCATGTAGTGTGCATTCAAGCTGATGGTACGACTAGCCTTGGATTGTTGGAACATGTTTTGTGTGATGTAAATGACAGTGGCATTTCTATGGTGTCCCTTTCGTGTGAACCATAATTTAATTTTCTCCTCATCTTTTTCTCCTAACATATCATCAAATATGACGAGGTGTGGTAAGGTTGTATCGTCTACTATCTCTTCATCATCCTCAGGATACCCTGAATGAATTTGATAGCTTCACGTTCTTGTAACTGTGCGTAGGCACTTTGCCATTCTTTGTAACACCAGACGATGTGTTGTGGTACCACATGAAATAAATCGGTTTTGTACTCAATAAGTTTTTTTACAAATTGAGTTTTTCCTGAACCACTTGGCCCTGAGATGAAAATGTTACTAGGATGTTGAAAAAGTAAACTACTTTCCATGATGGTCCAAGAAATAATAACAGCATTGACATGACAACATTTTATTTTATACATCATAGCAAATAAAACACTTGAACAAACATCAGTCAAAAATGTAAACTATGACACACATCATGAATCAGTCTTTCTTTATACATCATCCATTCCGGCAATATCATGGTATATCCCATAGCATTTAAAGCCATGCACACTTCGTCAAACAGTTCCTCGGATTGTCTTAACGCCTGTTCTGATTGAATTCCAAGTACACGCACAGCCAACAACACAGCTCTACGCCATGGATTCCGAATCGGAGTTATGTTTTTTTCCTGTAGTGAAGTATTTCCCATGTTTTGACTTCTCATTCGTCTTGCAAGTACTCTGCGTAGTATCTTATTTTGTAGGTGTCCCAGAGGGATTCGTCTCCCAACTCAAACCTTTCTAAGTTGTTGAAATCGGGATCTTGAAAGAACTGTTCACTAGGATTTGGCCTCGTTTGTTTGAATATTGCGGCGCACTGTTTACCAAAAATGTTAAACACTTGTTCACAAGTGATAGGTTCTGGAGTCAGTAAAATGGCACGTATATCCTCTGGTGTGTCGTTCCGGTAGTTAATCGCAAATCTGAGATACATACGCTCATCAAAACGGTTCAGTTTCTCCACTGTATCAATGTTTAGGGTATCAATGTATATGTACCACACGTCAGAGATCAGGTTGCGTAGCAGGTTGTAAATGGCAAAAATCCGTTGAAAGACCACACTTTTATAGCTGCTTGGAAGATCACGCCCTCGTACATCACTAAAGATATCATAAACTTGGTTTAAACAATCGTCTGGTGAATTATTCTGTTTCCAACGCGCTGTGCCCAAGTAAAAAATAACTCGTTGCAAAATGCAGCAGGTTTCTTATTAGCTTCAACGAAATGTCTGTAGATCATCTGTTGCATTTCTACTGGTAGAGTGTTCATCGTGAATCTCCGTATGTTTCCACCACCGTTCAGGCTATGCACACGATCACAAGCCAACTGGTTATGACGGTTGGTAACCGTACGGCACTGTCTTATATTTGTCCACGACCACGCGTTTTGTATACACTGAGCGGAACGTCTTGGTCTGTGTCTCACTGATCACTTTGCGATTTCTATGTCTCTTGATTCGGGATTCATATTCGATGACTGTCTTGTAATGTTTGCGATCTTGTACACAGTCGACCATAGTCTTAAAATTGACTTTCTGACTAGCATTGTAATCCAAAGTGATGCCTTTTACTTTGCATTTCTGATGTCGATTTCCTTTTTCATCGATATATTCATACCCATAGTTTTTTGGCCCTAATGCCACGAATTTGACAATGCATCCATGTGGTACTTCATCCGTCCACTTTCCCAACTGACTCTCTTCAATTGGAATGTTGTACTGGTCAGGGTCATATATGTACATACAACTGTCTGTGTCAAAATACAGTACCCGATCTCCAAGTTTTTCCAACTGGGTGTAAAGTTCAAGTCGAGCATAGGACGTAACGAAGGCAGCTACCACTGGATTTGAAGATGAATGGGGCTGTGTTGCGTCTGTTTCATCCGAATAATTCACCAACATGAAGTTGTCATGATCGAAAATCTCGGCAAACTGCACAGTGACATGACGGTCGGAGAGTAGGTCATACAACCGGTTCACCTTAGTCACATACTCGGTTTTGGTTTGAACATTGTTTTGTGCATTCTTACCCCACAAGCAGTTCAACATGGTTTTGGCAAACGCTCTTTTTCCTTTGTTCTTTTTCACGTTGTCGAGCCAGATACCCTCTATCTGAAAGTAATTCTGTTTAAAGCGGGCTTCATCATCTTCTGTTTTTACCCAATTAGGGTAACCACTTGCTTCTTGTTTCAATTTCAAGTATTTGTTAATATACTGTTTATACACATCTTTACTCCATGTGTCCCAGTGCCAGATGTGGAAGACGTCTACCAATTGGTATCCTACCTCAAGAGCTTTGGCTATTTCCACATGGGTCCAGGTACCTGTCAACATGCGTTTGTACAGAGTGTGATTGCATTTTTCACACTCTTCCTCAGCACAGGTACGGCACAGTGTAAAGATCATTTTCTTGTTACAGTGAATAGGTAGGACTGGTAGCCACAGGTCTTGTGGTGGCAATACACGACATTTGATGAGTCCCTTGTACATTCCAATGTTGTTTATATCAATCATCTCTTGACTTAAGATGTCGGGATGTCCCACGGGGTATGTTTTGTACTTGTTCACGAATGGATACAGTGAGCAAATGTCAGCATACTTAATTTCTTCCTTGGTGGTTGTATCCACTTCATGGTATAATTGAACGGCATTGGTTCGTCCACCAAACAAAGCATCCCGAGGTAAAATAGGTTCTTGGAAGGGAAAGAAACGGTTCACAGTATCTCTGTATTCTGGTTCAATCTTGCATTTCTGATCAAAGTCACATTCCCACATTACAACTGTGTTGTAACCTTGTTGAGACAAGTCTTTCAACCGAAAAGTTGTGGCATTGTATAACTGCTCCATAGTTTGAAGTGTGTAACCGTTCACACTGTCTCTCCTTGGGTAACATTTTGGACATCCGTGTGTCCAGCACCCCATGAATTCGTATACGGTGTTCGTCTCTTTGTGGAATCCGTCAACGTAATAGGGTCCAATTTGTACTTCACCTCCATTTAATGCATGGCGAATGTGCTTATTCTCAATGGAAGCAGTTGTTTCTATCCAACGAATCCCTTTGATGGAGTATCGACTTTTGTTTGGATACCCGTCATCAGAGATTACAGCCAAGGTCTTTGGAGGCATTGAATTTTTACGCCAAGCTTTGTTGCACACTTGAGCTAGAGTGGTCGCTTCCAGGAACGGATCAATTTGGTCACTGACCAACAGTTCTTTCCTAAACTCTCCACAACCTCGTCTCAAGATGTCCACATCTGATTTGCAGTACTTTTGCATTTCTAACTGAAAGTGAAACACAGCCTTTTGTGCCACTTTTGCATTGTACCATTTCAGAAACGCTTCTCTCTTGTCAGGTTTCATGCTGTTGGGTCTGTAAAAATGTACGGGGAGATAGTCTCCAATGTAGTCTTGGTATTCATCCGTGTTGGCATAAAATGGAAACCATCCTTTTGCCATCTCAGTCAATCCAAACGTGCCGGGGAAATCGGACAAAGGCATGTTGAGAAAACTCAGTGAGTCGATGAATCTCACTTGATGGGCTTTCATCATTAGAATTTTGCTTCCATTCATGATCAATTTTGGTTTGGTTGTATCGTGTGTCAGTAAGTGCCTCAAAATAAACTGTGCATCATATCCTTGTGAGTTGTGAGCAATCACTGTGGTACCTTTGTGACTGGGTTGAAACAGCCATGCACAAAATTCTGACAAGGTATTGTTACCACGAAATATTTTTTCTCTAGGCTCATCCACAGCTTCGCATTTCTGACACGGGCTTTTCATGGATTGACACATACAGTCTCCACAAGCACGCTGAGCAACACAAAAGTTTGGTATATGTTCACCCAAATCAAATCGACACTCAAAGTCAAAGAAGATGAAAGGTACAGTCGGTGACTTCATGTTCTCTGGTTCTTTGTACGTGGGGATATAACACTGATGTTCTGCATCCACAACTTTCTTGCAATACTTGCATTTCTTAGTGCCAGGACAGAGATGGTTCTTCTTTGTGCCCAAAACCATTTGACCACAGGTCTTGCAATTCCATACACTTTCACAGATGTTTTTTGTAGATTTTCCTGGTTTCGCTTTGTGCTGATCAAAACATTTCTGACTATGAAATGTTCTACCACAGTGACCACATGGAAAGAATCCTTCTTTTGGGCATAGTGTCGAGGCGTAACACAGACAAATGTTCTTACACAAGTGAGCTTCTCTGTTGTTATAACCGTAGTTACAGTGTTCACAGAAGTAGCTGCATCCCAGGAAACCAGTGATTGATGTAATGCAATCATAATGTTTATCATGATGATAAATGTGAATCACTTTGCTTTTGTCTGTCAGAGGTGGGTGATTTAACAACACGTCCATTTTCTCAAATTGTGGCCACACTTTGATCACATAGTCTGGATAAAGGTGGGCTTGAATCTTCTTGTATTCTTCTATACCACAAGGTTGATTTGGACTAATGCCCACACTATCTAACAATGTCTTGGCTTCTTGGCTTTGAAGAAATTTTGCAGATTGTCTCAT
Organism: Solen grandis; assembly: GCA_021229015.1. Taxonomy (NCBI): domain Eukaryota; kingdom Metazoa; phylum Mollusca; class Bivalvia; order Adapedonta; family Solenidae; genus Solen; species Solen grandis. The sequence continues at coordinate 58,593,271 of CM037789.1, read as the reverse complement.
CAAATTCCATCGCTTCTTCCAGGCTGTATCGTCCGTTTTATTGAGTTTACATATCCCTACCACAATTGATCGTGCCAAACACATACTGTCGTGAATATTGTCTATCTTTACCATACTTCGTTTGACTTTGGTCATGTTCTCAATGCTCATGTGAGATCCAAACGTTCTCTTTGTTCTTCCACCTCCCTCGGGCATAATGACATGTGTCATTTCTAACTGGAGATGCCCGTCATGAATCTCAAACTTGTGGTTGCTTTGTGATACTTTCTCTATTTCGTTCAACAGCGTATCTCCTGAAATGTGTGTTGCATTCCCGAATGGAATGTGGATACCAAATGCTAGGTCAGGATGATTTATGGAGATACGAATTTGATCGTTGTCATTGACCCGTGCTTCTCTGTATAACTGTTTCACCATGTCATTGAAAAGTTGATGTGTAAATTCAAACGGTTTTTTATATCTTTCAAAAGTAACATCGTACACGTGGCCATTCGTTTTAAACTTTCTTGAAGTTCTCTGTGACCGTGGCTGTATGGAATAATATTCCCGTATATCACTCTTGGTCTTTTTTGCAGGTGGCTCATCATCGCTGCTTTCTTCACTACTCGACATCGTTGTGATTATAAGTAAGTGAGCAAAGCTTTTTTATACATCTAAGCTCCGCCCACCTGATCTCAGGCCTATAAAGTGCGGTGTGACCCGTCCACTTCATCACTCTCAAACCTGATTCAGACTGCTCTGTTCAGAATGACCTGCAATACATTTGAGTTCTGGGTGAAAGGACAACTACAAGCTATCAGTAACAAGCTGATCAGACTAGAAACAGAAAGACAAGTGACATGCTACCGCTGTCAGGAAAAGGGGCATTATGCATCGGCATGTACGAAGAAAGCTTCAACACCTCAAACAGTACGGGTGTGCTACCGTTGTCATGAACCGGGACATTTTGTTTCTAATTGCCCAAAACCTGCAGTGTGCTACAGTTGTCACGAACTAGGCCACTTTGCATCCGCTTGTCCTAAGAAAGGGATGAATAATACTGTACCTACAGTAAACGCACAGGTGGACAGTGAAATGCAGAAAATGGACGTAGTTGAGACAGTGCCACAGACGGACAGTGATGTTGAGCTACTAGAGGCTGCCTCTGAGTTGGAGAAACCTACCGTAAAACCCAAGAAACGCAAGAGAAGCGTCAACACATGCATCGTGTGTCCTGAGGCTCACCCATCAACAAGCAATACAGAGTGTAACCGACCAGCTAAGAAGCGAAAAATGACATTTGAACACTAGACTTGAAAAAAACAAAGTTGTGTTATGTTCATTATTTGCTGTATGACGCACGTTTAATTCATTGTTACTGTATGACACATGTTTGTTGTTAAACACAATAAAAAATCATATGACAATTGTATTAGTTATCCTTTCTACATCATTGTAATGGTCCTGAAAAGGACCGTTATTTATTGAGAAGTGTCTAGCACTCACTCAAATACAAATACCGCCAGTAATGCCTGCTGGCTTCTGGATATGCCAGGTAAAACCCTGACAAATCCGGGTACAATGGCAAAGGGGTAAACTCGGGTACAAGTTGACACCCTCTTCCTTTATACCCTCTTCCTTGACTTCTACTTTCTTCTCCTTTCGTAACGCCTTCCTTGCACGTCGGAATAACTTACGAAGGAACTTCATGGTGAAGAATGAATACATACACAGCATTACACAATTTATAGTCAAGAAAAAGTAGGTCAATCCACCCAAAAATGTCAAGGCCGAAGACAATGCTATCTAACTCAGGTCAAGGTTAAACTTGAATCATTGGATAGAAATAACGTTCTCTGATTGGTGTACGCTAACAGAAGAAAGTAGGTCAATCCGGTACTATAAAACAGTGCACATACTCTATACTTTATTATTCATGATTGAAACATGAGACCGTACACACGTAGGTCCACCCCAGACTTGCTAAAATTGTTCCTCGACAATCCCAGCTATGAGGAACAAGAGAGCGACCCAGACAGCTATCACGACCAAGTTGATGTGTATGATCTATATCTCACTCTTATAAAAAGGGGAGATCTCCCTAATTACCTGTCAGTTACCTTTGAAGATGTACCATCTACCCTACTACAGGGATCGGGAGACAGCCTGAACTTCATAGGTGACAAGGATCTAACCCGTTGTCATTTGCATCTCCTTGCAGGATGGATGAAGAGATATGTCCTGGGATGGGACTGTCAAACGTGTGGTATAGACCACAATATGTGATGGGACTGTACAACGTGTGGTATGGACCACAATTCATAAGAAACAAAACGGCCCTTTTCAGGGCCAACCCAAATGTCTCGAAAGGACATTTTACAATTGTCAATCCCCCTTTAAGATGTGGTCCTCCTTTAAGACATTTTATTACATAAATCTGTTTTCATATATAGTACCATTCGGTACTATAGATTCGGTACCATAAGTACAAAAAAAAAAAAAATTATGGTACCACGGTACCATAAGTACAAAAAATTTATGGTACCGTCGGTACCATAGTGCCACCCTCTACTACTTCTGTTTCATCATCCTTGCTCTCCTTCCCTTTTCTGCTGGCTACTTTTGTCTTTGGAGCCATTGTGCACACTGCCGAAGGCGATTTTGAACTGAGAGCAATTACTTGTGACCCACTTTTATCGTGCTGGTCACGTGTGTCGTCTTAGTGTGACGCACTTCACAAGTACGGTAGAAGTACTCGCCACGTACTTTGGAAGTAAGATAAACGCACAGAGGAAGTGCGCTCACCCCCCTTTTTGTTAACACGTACATTGAAAGCAAGTTGAACGTACGAGTCTCTTGCGTGGTAAGTACGTCTTCGTGGTAAAATACCCCGGAATTTCTGCATGCTTTTCCTGCGTTACACGCACGCCTAGCGCACTTACTCAGTACTTTTGTATTGCGTGCTACGAGCGTGCTCCAGGCGTTCGAATTGTCGCAGACAGGTCGTAGCAAAAAACTGGCCGGCCAGTTTTCGGGCTGCGTGCTTTGCGTCGTGTTTGCGTCCACCAAAAAAAGTACGTTTCACGTGCGTGTATCTTACTACTTGGCCAATTCTTTGCACGCAAACCGCTCGTAGAAGCACGCACGACCGGTTGTAAGAGTAGTTTAAGCTATATGCACACATACTCTGCCATAATACTATACATAATTTCCTTTTAAATTTGTCGCACGCCAACCACGTGAGTTGTTCATGTTTTCAACATTATCGGGCATTCTTAACATACAAGCCGATACATGGATTGTGGACTAGTTTGAAATTTCCGTTAAAATTTAGCTTTAGATTTCCGAATTGAAAGAAACAGCTTAGTTGCAAGCAAGCATCACATCGTCTTACCGCTCGGGACTACCGACCTGGACTAAGTGTTCATTGTTACTGGTTATTTAAGCAGGATCGTCTTCACTTGTCAGACATTTAGAACATCACGTGACTGAACAATGTCATTCAATGGTAGGTGTTATCATCATGATGCTTCCTTTATGTAGTGAATAAGCTGTCTGTCGACCTGTCGGTCTGTATCTTTCTATCTTCACTTTGTTTTGAAATACAAATGTAATTTGAAAATGGATTATCAAATCACACAAAACCTACTCAAACTCCGGCGCAGTGGTTTGGCTTTGTATCAATTAATGTAGTCTGGTACCCGACCTCACTACAGAGAGTAAAGGTCTGGCATACGCCGTTCAATGGTTGCCTGCAGTGGACCTATCCAAGCTGGCGGATCTGAAATGTATTTAACAATATGCCCATGTTATCCCCAACCGTACTGTGTTTAGTTTCTTTAACATTTCTCCATATTATACATTATTGTACTTGGATGAAAAATAAAGTTTTGTTCTGTTCTGTAAAATTTAGGGGATTTCCATTTGTGATCAAAGTGTTTAAAGCTTTGTTTTGTTCGCACGATTTAGTATAAACCTCTTCTTGTCCGTTCATTTAATTTGTGTGTTTGTGTGTGTATCTGTGTTTGAAACCCTTCGGAACAAGGTTTAGGTAATATTGTGAATCATCATCACATAATGTTTCACGGATTGTTGGATTTCAATAGGCTCAGGTATACTTCATACGTGGATCATGTATCAGTGTGAATATGAAAACATGAAAATCCAAATGATCCTGCCGTGATTTGAACCCACGCGGTGAGGGGCTGGGTGAATGTTAAAGTCAGGGACTTTACTCTCTCGGCAACGGAGCCCCCCCCCCCCCCAGAATACAGAATATGACAATATTAATGATGATGATGATGATGATGATGATGATGATATGGTGTTTAATAAGGGTCTTTCCGCACGCATTTGCACTTCGATTCTGGGCCCGGGAGTGTCACCCGCGCTCCTGAAAAGGTGTTTTAAGTGCCGAAAAGTGTGGATTTTGTTTGCCAAAGAGATAGGGATATAAAGGTGTGGCTAATTAAGCGCCTATCAAAGAAGATATATCCTTATTTTAATATGTTTGGGATTGTACAGGGTGGAAATCTTTTGATGCTCTTGTTTAAACTACCAGACAGCCGTTGTGGGGGTGGGAGGGGGAACTGTACCTTCCTTCTTCTTCTGTCCCAGCCTGTGATACTGCGCACTTGAGGTGCCATGACAAATTTAAAAGGAAACCGCGCTGTTCATTTTGGGATTTTTGGGAAAGGTCTAACAATCAATGTTTTTATCATTTATTTAAACTATTTCCCAGTTTTTTCAATTACATATACGCTCTATGATATTCCATTATATAAAATTCAATAAAATAAGCAATTACAAATAACATAGGCTAACAGATAATATAAACAAATCTAGTTATCATATCAATTCAACGCACAACACGACCGGAGTAGTTATATACCGGGTAAACGGCTACACAGTTTTATGTTTCAGACATAGCATAATCACACATGCCTTTTGCATTATATAGATAAACATGCAATTAACTACATGTACTGTAGATAATTTAATGTCAATACTCTGTACACCCCACCCCCTTCCTCTAAATATTTTATGACGAGAAGAAAAATCAAATTTATTTGCACAGTAGTTATATTTGAGTTCCAAAGACCAGTATAAGGTCTAAATAGTCACTCATTCAAAAATGTTTTTGCACTCATACTAACACATATAGACATCTATCGATATAATGAATAACTAATAGAGTATTTATGAGAGTGAAAAAATATTGGTACTTATAATATAGATAACAGTAAGCTATCATTTGTTCTTAAAATGGGTCATGATTTTCTTATAAAAAGTTACGCATAATTTCCCTAATGTAATTGAGTTTTTGCTTGATATTAGCTGCTTGGATTTTGTATGTAGTATTTTTATGTTATTGTTTCGTGTGCTTTGAAATAATTTCCTTCACAGCTATGTCTGTCAATATGTCAGCCTGTATTTCTCTGTCTCTCAGCGCTTCCAGACGGTGTTTTGAAATACTTTCTTTCTGTAACACCAATGCTCTAAAGCGCATGAATTATCTTTGAAAATGAGTTAGCAGTTCATATTAAGTCAATGCAACCGTGTTGCGGCCAGTTCACTGATGGCTGAAGAAGATCTCAATTGGACAGAGGCACCAAGTTAGAATCACTGCCTTATAATAAGGCATCGTCATCACAGCAATATAGCTCCTTTAAACCGATTAATCATTAGAAAGGGAGTGTTCGATAGGAAGTCATTCCTAGTCCTTGACCAAATATCACAGACTTGCTATCTATTGCTGATTTCATATGTACTTTGTCGCCCATCGTATTTACACATGTTATACATGTATTTGGTACATTCTGTAGGTTGGAAGGCGGAAACCAACGGTACTGAAGACGAGATTAACGAACTGTTTGATGATATAGAGCATTATGCCGAGCACCCGGCAAACGGTACTCCCAAAAATATATTGCTCATTGGTACAAGTGGCGCGGGGAAGAGTGCTTTTATTAATACAATACATGCTGCGCTGACAGGGCGTTTCGAGGGAAGGGCTACATTTGGATCTGGAAGCAGACAAACACGGACGACTGAACTTGTACCGTAAGCGTGTGTATGTGTGTGAATTAAATACACACCTAACGAAATTTAATTCATATGACTTTCTTCACCCCGTTCCAAATTTGTTATTATCTGACTCCTTACCACACCAGTGCAACTGAAATTCGGCGTCTTGTAAGACTTGTAATGACTTTCATTAGCGCATACTTTATTCGCATACGGATTTACTCGGCGATGTTTAATAAATTAAATATCCGGACACACTTTGTTTTTGACATACATCAAAAATGGTTTCTCTTTTTAGATTTTCTGGTGTCGCGAGAACACGATTCATATAATGAAAAGATACTATGATGTATTTTGTCAGTAATTATCTCTCATAAGTTGAACATTATATTACAAAATATTGTAATTAAGTCGTACGATATGTTCATACCTGTCTGGATCCTTATTGACAAATACATCGTCATGGTTTACACAAAGAAATTGGAATGGCTAGCTTATATTTACTTCCTGTTACACGTAACACCATATTGAATGAAGTATATATTACACAGAATTACACTTCAAACGGTTAAATTAGTGACAGGTTCGTAACTGGGGGCGGGGGACAAGTTGGCTAGAAACTTAATCACTCCGCGAATTAAGGATCAAATCCACTCCTTATCCAACAAGTACTTGCTCTGGAGAACACACTACCTGAAATTTGGCTACCGTTCCCGGTGACCGAGTGGTTAGAGCGTCCGCCTCGGGAGCGGGAAGTCGTGGGTTCGATCCCCGGCCGCGACATACCAAAGTCATAAAAAAATAGTACTGTTATAGCTCCCTCGCTTGGCGCTAAACATATAAAGGTAGTTGCAGGACCGGTTGGCCTGGTGTCAGGATAATTTCACTGAGTGTGGTATCATGCTACATGTCTACGGCGTGAGACTGCAGTTTGGCAGCACTATATCTGTCTCAAATAGGCATCGTTTCCAAGTGACTGAAATACTGTCGGTGGGATGTTAAACCCAACAAACAACCAACCAAACAAACAAATGTGGCTAAAGAGTTTTGTTATGAATAACCCTGATACTCAGTTCTCAATAATCGTGTGCCCATATCACCTTCACATGCTGGCAAACTGGGTGGGGGCAATAGTAAATCTGCAAGTGAATGAGTGTGTCATAGATTTCAATCACTAAGGCGAAAATAAAGTTGTTTGTTTCCACTAACATCCCTGAAAAAATAAGGTCGGTAGGTCAGCTAAACTTTTTTCTAACTTGTTTTCAATTTTTACCTTATTATTTCAGAGGAAGTGACAAAAAACAGCGTTTAGCAACCGCAATAGCCCGAATGCTACGAAAATAGTTTAGGGTCGGTACAAAAAATAGGGTCGGTCGAGTTAGTGGAAACAAGTAACTTTTTAGTAAACTGACTGTAGCCGTATACTTGCAAAGGATAATGTAATCTGAGTTACCAATGATCGTAATATAACTAATGTTGGTAGGGTAGCTCTACTTACACAATGTGTATTATGAATAGGATTAAGCGATGTTCTTCATTCGTTTTGAATGTGTATGAATGTTGACATTGACGTCGTTTTGAGTTGGACCGGGTTACTATTGTTACATTTGTACAGCGTGTATGCAAGCTATTGTATTAAATTTTACTTGTCAGAATATTCAGATACTACGTTTGTGTAATACAGAAATGTGAGCATTTTTATGCGAACTTTGTGAACCCCCCCCCCCCCACCGTAATCATTATTCTCTTTTTAATTGAAACTTTCACCCTGGCTACAAACTAAGATTTGTTTTTGATGTTATACATTTTCTACTTTCAACGGAAAAAAAATGTTTCGTATTCTGACAAGGGTCAGTCGTAACTATTTCATGCATTAAGATAATTTGAAATAACAAGTGGGTTTATTTTATCATGTTAAGAACTTCTCATGCATTAAATTATTCTCAAATAATTTAGTACATTTCTCCAGCATGATGAAACGAATCGCACCGCATGACCAAGATCATGAGCTCAAAGGCAGAGGTTGAATCTAAATTCTATTATTATATTCTTAAAATTTTCATTAAATTTCGTTGATTATTTACCTAAGTGGATTTCGTGGGTACATTTATTCGTGGATATATGTTCTAGAAAACGTACGGTCTATTTAAGTGACAAGTTTTCGAGGGGATTAATATTCGTGGATAAAACCCACTTTGAAATCCCACGAAAATTAATGATTTCACAGAAGACGATTAACTGGAATTGATATTATTCATGTTTTAATGTCATTTATATATACAGCTTTGTGAACTGTGGGGTTACCGATGCTGACCTTAACCGTCACCCAAGAGAAGAACGGATGAGGAGGTTACGTCCACGGCTTCCCAATATCATTGACTTCGCGGGACTCGGGGACGAGAACAGTGAAACCATCAAAGAGATACTTCAGCTCGCTATCAACGGTATAACAGATTTAAACATTCCGGACTAAACTGCACGTTGACTTTCAAACTAAATGTTTACTATAAACAATTAAATTTACTCTTATTCAGTATTTCGGCAAAACTTAGCCTTTCTCAAGAAAAAAAAAAGTCATGACTTTTTTTAGCAAGTTCTACATTAAAGGCGTTTGAATATTCGCTATATTGTTATTACTATTACATTGTATTGTTATGGCGACTATATAAACGTCTATTATGTAGAACTTGCTAAAATACATTTTTTTCTTGAGAAAGACAAATTTTGCCGAAATATTGAATAAGAGTGAATTTAATTGTTTATTGTATTATTTCCCTCTGGAAAATCAACATATTTATTAAATGTTAAATAACCCTTCAAGCGCACACAGTAATATTTCCATTTAAGTATTTCAGGAACTAGTTAATCTGCGAAAAAGGAAATTTGCATATTTTCTCTCTATTCCGATATACAAGTATTGCATTTACAAATAGGGGGAATGATAGGTCACCTGTTGCCTGAAATTATCATAGATGATGATGATTGTGTATTGATTCACGTCAAATCTCAATCAGGAAGATATTTTGTTATTCATAAAACAAACTTTATATGCCTTTAATGAACTTGTTTGTGTGTGTGTGTGTGTGTGTGTGTGTGTGTGTGTGTTTCTTCCCCTTTTTGCATGCATTCTCAGTATTGTATAATGTAAGTCCAAACCAAATGTCAAGTTCTCTGGGGCAATTTGTCTATTAGATATCAATGACTAGCTATACCCCCACCCTCTCTCTCTCTCTCTCTCTCTGTCTCTCATATCAATCCAGACCCATGTTACAATGTATTCACAATAGCTGAAATTAAAAACGCAGTAAGACTTTTCAAGATTATTTTTATTCCCTACATAAGCGCACTATTTTCATTCTTAGGCCATATTCCCCCGAACACAAGTATCAAAGATATCCAAAACCTACAAGGCAAAGGAGTATTGTCACGGGCATACCCTACTTCTAACCCGGCCTGGAAAATAACCACAGTCGTATTTGTACAGAGCGTTTCAGTGCTATACCAACTAACCTGATCCGATGTCTTGACGCCATCATGGATGAGGGTGGTAAGTATAGGATGACGTCACTCAATTTACAATAATATTGGTCTATAATACCGAGAGATAACGTTTAGACTATCGTTAAAAACACACGGTATATATTCAGTTATCACTTCTGTATACACCGTGGGATTTTCAGCTGGCAAAACCTTGTTTTCATAAATATTAATCAGCTACTTGCTGACCAATAAAATCACGCGGAGTATTTTGAAAACTTTTCGTTGAAATTTACAAAAGCAAAAGTTGACTCAATGTTTCCGCAAGATAAACCGCTATGCTTAGGCGAGGAACGTGACGTCACCTCTACATGGTAGAACGAAGCTAACTTTCAAAATCCCGCGACGTTTCATTGGTCAAATGATCCCTGCTGTTTTCGTGCTGTCTCTGCCACGGATTCAATGAAATGCCTAATTATTCATTAATGAGAAAGAAGTCGTGTTTACCAAATATCACACGGTCGATTAAGAAGCATAGTGTTTTGAGCGAACGTGGATTTACCGACGATGCCTCTAGACGTGAAAATAATTTTAGAAAATGTGTGATGTGTTGGTATCAGCCGTGTTAGATCTAGTGCATCAAAGCAAGAAAGCATTTAAAGGACGCCGTGGTCCAGTGGTATCCGAGGTTGTGGGTTCGAACCCCATTGGAGCAAGGATTTACATCATGGCAGTCTATCATGACTCGTTAAAGCGAAACTGGTCCATAAATCTAGATACAATGGAACATGTCCTCATTATATAATTCTTAAGACTATTTCTAATTGCCTCTTCTGTAACTTTTTTCTTGTTCACCTAAATCCAACAAGAGAAGTAGTCGATTAGAAAAGTCTATTAGATTATTTTAACGACATTATCATAAAATTACATCCACATTCACATATAAGTTTAAGATATTGTTGTTTAAAATGCGGGTATCCTGGTTTAGGCAAAATGGACCCTGCTGGTGGCTCTGACAAGATACGATTTGGTTGAGACCGAGGAACAGCAAAGCACATATCAGAATAGGATTTCCAACATGCGGAGGCCAGCAAGGCCTTCTGATGATCCGGAAAGGCCATGCACCTTCAAGAAATACCAGGACGCTGAGGATAAACTGGCGAGAGAGCTGTCGTTGAGAGGATCTTTCCAACATAACAGTGTTCGCTGGGTCAGCTATGGTGACGTCACAAAGCACATTAGTGGGAATAAAATCCACGTAAATACGATAGCCCTCGGATTTTTGAAGCGGATAATGATGCCCGGCCAGCCTATTATAAAGCAATCAATTTTTGGCGTGATATACTACTGGTTTACCCGGCAAATGGCCACTAGCGAGGTTATGAACCTGCCACTGAAAGAGGTCATCTTTAATTTGATTGTTTTGTTTGTGGCCATTGCACTGGTTGTCCTTCTGAAAGACTCACTAAAGCTCAGCAAATAAGGACACCGAGTTCAGCACGCTATGGTCGCAATACTTTTAGTTCAGATATACTGGCTTCAATACATTAGTCCTACAAAGGACATCTTTTGCATATATTGTGCCCCAACTAATTAATTTTCTTACCTGGATATTTCTTTTTGCCACAGACGGTGTCACACAGAAGATGGATGCTTGACTATTTGAATTAAACATGAGCACAAAATTTCCGGTAGTCGTTCATAAGCATTCAGGGGTAGACGTATTATACGTCCTGAAAATCCCATACGTACCAGAATTTGACCCCTGGTGTTTTAAAAAATTCCCCAGAATTGCTCTGTACGCATCTGTATATGAGACTGGACGTTTCAAAACTGGACAAAACCGGATTTTCAATGGGACTCAGTGGTGCTATCGTATCAGTTGTCAAAAATACGATCAATATACATTGAAAACGAACATAGGAGATCTCGAATACAGTTTGATTACCTTGCGATTCAATACGTTACGATGCGATGCGTTCTTAATCTGATACCATATCTGATACCATACGATATGCGATCCACGATCTGCGATTTACGTTTTGCGATATGCGATACACGGTAAGCACGGTTTACATGACATTATAATAATATCTGTAATCTTAATTTGACTACAGGTTCAGCAATATGCAGAAACATTATGTTGTTAACAATATTTACCGCCACGTATAACTGGTTAACTGTGTGTACTCTGAAATAAACGACCGAAATAAACATAGCGAGCTATAGGAAATGGGGACACACTTAATATCGACCCCCCACCCCCCCTGAAAAAGCGACAGACTCTGTCGTCTCACTTTGTAGAGGAGACCATCGTTTGGCACATGTAATGAGAGAACGAATTTTTTTAATGAAAATGATTTATAAATATATATTTTGTTTATTTTATTATCATAATGACAGCAAGCGCAATAAAAAATGATAACAGTATTTTTTCCAACCTTTGAATTGTTTATTAACCCAAAGGTATCAGGAAAATATGTTTATCAAGTTTAACATAAATCCACAGAACACATACGACAGATGATATTTATAGTATTAAGAAAGTATCATACGAGAGAGAGATTTCTCATCTATAAATAAATCTTCCGTACGCTTTGAAAATTGCACAGGCTTTTTTTTTATTGTCGTCCCAAGGTATCTGTCAAAGTGATTAAAATATATGTATTAATTAATCCTTTAATTTTAATCAGGAACTCCGGTAATCTGAGCGTCTATTTTGAAAATAACAACAACTGTCTCAACTGTTAACGTATTTATTTATTTATTTTTTTTAATTTTTTTTTGGTTTCAGTTTTGAGGGTGTGATTTTGTCCTGTCCCCTTTTATTGAACAGGTCCTTGAAAATTATGAACTTCAGGAAATCACTGAATAACGCAAACTTACGAACATCGTCTAGCACTCGCGCAACTCTTTCTATAGATAGTCTGTAGTGAAATATCTATCTGCATCAGGGAGTCGACTTTTTGGCTCAGTGGTTAGAGCATTGGGCTATCACGTCGGCGGACCGGGTTCGATCTCGGGCCGCGCCATGTTTGTTACATTATAATAGTCAGAAAAGCAGTCATTAATAATGACTTTATATTAATGTAAAGGATTTTATTTGAAATAATATTTATTGTTAACTTTTGTTGTAACAGTTTTCTTATGTCTATAATAAAGCACTTAAAGATCCTCAAAATGTGTCACTTAAAGTTGAAAATTAATGTACGAAAGAAAATCAACATGTGAAATTCCTGAAAAAGACATGGAATTTTCAAAAATTCCTGATTTGGGTCTTATAGCATGCAGTAAATATAACGTTTGCTGTTAATTGCTGTATCATAATAAGCTTTAAATTTACACACACACACACGCATGCACACACACACACATTGGCGTTATTTTAAAACATTTAAAAAAAGTATATGTTCCTTTTTTTTATGTAATTTATTATTTTATGGATAACATAATCAGATTTATTTCTTAAACTTATGTTTTATGTCATTTCTTTTATTACCAATTACATAAATATACAATTTTCTTCTTGTATGGACCAGTTCCATTATTTATAAAGATTACACAGATGTGTGTAAAAGGATGTGGGTGGGGGTGCACAGGGGTTCAAAAAGTTACCATTGAACGAATAATATGATATCACACATAATGGTAACATTAAATCAAAGGACTGAGAGTCCTATTGTTGTGTTAAGCATAAACTGGAACAATAAAGGAGAAATTCAAGAGGCTTGTGATTTGGAACTGTTTTATTGATTTTCCTCATCGAATGTATCTTGCAGCTAACATTTTGCTGTGAGGACCGAACATATTTCAATACACGACATAAATTAATTCTGTTTGCCTATTTGTACATTATAGTTTCACATGCCAAAGGTGCGTGAACTGCTGCACGTCACTGGCTTACGTCACACAATTCCATTCGATTACACATATTTGCAGAGTTACCGATCGTTGTGTTCCGTGACAACTTCAATAATAAAACTGGAGTCGCTAACGTGGCGGCATCGGTTTTCGCGGATACAACAGTCTTTGTACAAAGTTCCATTTAGTATAGCATAGGAGTTGCATGATTCGAACATAAAATTTCCAGTTTGATGTATAAAAACTTATTTACAATTGATCAACAATGGATCAAACTTTGAACTGTCATAAAATAACCAAATCATGCCCATTTTTTTTAAAACCATAACATCACCTAGACTTTTGTCCATATTCTCTCAATAAAATATATTTAGTTTTGGAGCTATTTTGGGCCGAAGAAAAAACCTATAATCATAATATGACCTTGACCATTGCATTTTTTAACTTTTTAAATTGTGAGACTCTTTGAATCATAAAACTACATTACCTATGAAAAAATGATGAAGATTGAACAAAAAATAAAGCCACGAGCTTCAAATAACCTAAAAAGTCACGTTTTTGAAATTTTGATTTTTTTTTTCAAATGTAAGTGAAATTTGATCGCATCCTGTGGACAAACCATACATACCCTAAGTTCACTAACCCATATGTTGACGTTGCTTTGGCTACAGATTGCCTTAGGCAAACTGCAAACAGCAAAAAAATAAATTAACAATCCATTGCAGCACTGGTCGATATTATATATAACTAGCCGGCTTTTGAACAGTGAATGAGGGCAAAGGATATACAGATAAAGAAATCTATTCAGATATTTCTTGTCAAAAATCATTCGGCTATTTCGTAAAGGACATATTCTAATGAATTTTAAAATGATAAATCTACACCGGTATAATACAATTAATGTCTAATATCATAATATCTATATTAATGTGTGGATTATCACAGGAAGAGAAAACAAAACCAGAACATAAATTGTTTAATCTTAAGATAGAATTATCATTGCTGTATGAAGGTTCCCGCAGTTTCTCGTCATTAGATTTAATTCAATACCGGGACAAACTCATCAGTAAATTTCTCCTGAATACATATGCATGCATACAGGTATCTTCAACGAAGAAGCAATATAATTGTACATTTGAGGTTAAAGACGGCACTTGTACTATCTCCCCACAGAGCTAGCATTTGTGGCGACGTGGTGGAGTGTCCGATTTTCATCCCGAAGGTCCCGTGTTCGATTCCAGCTCGGGTCAATAGGATTTTACGTGGTAACATTTGGCGTCCAACGTAAATAACTCAAAGCTGTAGAACGGATGGCACCCTAAGTAAGTCCCGCAGACGTTCATACTCCATGAATCTGAGGACAGATTCTTGAAAGGAGGGATGTATGTAGTAGAGGTATAAAATGGTACTGTCTTGCTATAGAGCTCTAGCATTAGTGGCGACTTGGAGGAGTGTCCGATTTGCATACCGAAGTTCCCGAGTTCGATCCCAGCTCGGGGCAGTAGGACTTTACTTGATTACATAAATTTAGAGTGAATCTTTCAAGGTGACTGAAAATCCACAATAATCTGCCTAAAGATTATAAATGAAAACAACACTTTTTAAATAATATATGATATAGGTGCATGTGCAACGTTCACCTATCATCTCTGTCACAGTTTGCGAGCGATCCAAAAATTGGAAGTTTCACTGCGATTATTGTTTATTTTGTACAGAAGGTAATTTGTTTCATTTTCTCTAGTCTTGTCAGCACACAGACTACATTTGTAAAACAAACAATTCGAACGTATAAAAGAAAGCAAAAACAACAACAACAGGTAATTTCCAAAATGATGAACAATAAATTTCTTTTGCAGGAAAATAAGAAAACAACCAAATGTGTCATTTGTAGTCTAATCGATCAGAATTTAGCAACACTTTGCTACATGTTTCCGTATTTTTACATCTTTTCAATGCATTGTATAACACGTGATACGTAGATAACGTAAGTAGGCTATGTATCATATACACAAACACACCGAAATTTCCATCATTTATTCTTTCTACCAGATAATACTGATGTGCCGATGTCTTCATCCAGACCCCAACAAATTCTGTTTTAAGTTTTGTTATGATCCTGCTCTGTTGAATCATTTATGCTGCTCTCACACAGTCCGGAGTACCTTTGCGATTGTGAAAAATATTGAAGAAAACAACAACAACAACAACAACAACAACAACAATAACAACAACAAATAAAACAAACAAAACAACAACAAAAAACAACAACAAAAAAAAAAAAAAAAAAAAAAAAAAAAAAGCCGAGGACTTACGAGTAATTAGAAATTTAGAATGGGCTTTGACATGTTTACGAATATATTGCGATAAAGTGAAGAAAAGCTTTCCATGCGAATTAAAAAGCACGCTGCTAATATTCGCAACAATGAATGAATGATACCGTGTGGTAAAGAAAGAACATTTTAGACTGCTGTGCACCGTAAGCCGAACGTAACGAAAAACTGGCCCCGAAAGGGCAAAGGATGTCGGGACTGTTATTTTAAGTTTAAGTCCCTGTAATGGTTCCACTATGTCTTGGACCACTTAACCTCTACCAAGATAACCAAGGTACTCTAATGAAACATGGGAAACCTTGGTTATCTCCGTGAAAGGCCATGATGTCCGAAAGTAACGGAACCATTTCAGGGACTTTACCTTACGTGAGCCGACAACGCCAAAGTGACGGACAGCTTGTTATTGTTAGAGGAAGATCTATGAAAAATCTGAATATATGAAAAATATGAAAACATATAAATGACACGGCAGGGAATCGAACCCACAGCGCTGAGGGCTAAGTGATCACCCTGTCATTGAGCCAAACCCTCACTTGTTACCCTTGTTACCCCATCCAAGCTCTTGGGGAAAAATCTCATTGATTTTCCTCAAACCTTAATCATGATAAAAGGACTTAAACATAACGTTATTTCAGGAAAATCGGGAAATATCATACTGCCTAGAATATAACAGTAATATAAAATTTTGTTATAATAGATAATAATCCTATGAATTCATGAGTGAATATTTGTGATAGTCACGGTTTATGCATTGACACGGTAATTGAGTTTTTCATTTCTATAAAGTAAACAAAGAGGATATCCTCAGGAAAAACAACAACGACGAATGACTCATTTATGACACATTACAACAAGTTTATCAACGACGACTTACTAGTACCAGAATAATGTCACGAATGGTCCCATTATATCTACGACTACAGAACTGCCAACGTCTACAGACTTGCCTACGACATATTTGCCTACGACAACAGAATTGCCTACGACCACCAATTTGCCTACGACAACAGAGTGGTATACGACTACAGATTTGTCAATGACTTCAGACTGGTTGACGACCGTTGACTGGTTTTCAACAAGTGACGGTGAAAGCCAGCAGATGCCATTTGGATGTGATGCTTATTTTGAACAATCCACACTGGGTAAGATTCCACTGTCCTCTTAACAAAACGTGCGTATACTGTTCTCTTAACAAAACAACATATACCGTCCTCTTACCAAAACGTGCATATACTGTCCTCTTAACAAAACGCACATATCCCGTCCTTTTAACAAAACGAAAATATACTGTCCTTTTACTTAAACGTGCATATACTGTCCTCTATATACTGTCCCTTTATCAAAACGTGCATATACTGTCCCTTTATCAAAACGTGCATATACTGTCCCTTTATCAAAACGTGCATATACTGTCCCTTTATCAAAACGTGCATATACTGTCCTCTTATCAAAACGTGCATATACTGTCCCTTTATCAAAACGTGCATAAACTGTCCTCTTAACAAAACCTACATATACTGTCCCTTTACCAAAAGGTGCATATACTGTCCTCTTAACAAAACGTGTATATACTGCCCCTTTATCAAAACGTGCATATACTGTCCCTTTATCAAAACGTGCATATACTGTCCTCTTATCAAAACGTGCATATACTGTCCCTTTACAAAACGTGCATATACTGTCCTCTTAACAAAACCTACATATACTGTCCCTTTACCAAAAGGTGCATATACTGTCCTCTTAACAAAACCTGTATATACTGTCCTCTTTACAAAACGTGCATATACTGTCTTCTTAACAAAACGTGCATTTACTGTCCTCTTAACAAAACATGCCTATACTGTCCTCTTAATGAAACGTGCATATACTGTCCTCTTATCAAAACTTGCATATACTGTCATTTCAGTAGATATCCAGCTAATATGATATGAATGAGCCATTCTAAAAAAAAACTTATTTTCTTCTTTTTTTATTGTAATGGCTAGCAATCACTTTCTGATTATAATGGCCATACTTTAGACTTTTCGGTCAAATATTTCCCACTTGAGGGTCCTGTTTTTACTGAAGAGACAGCATCGGAAGAGTAATTGAATAGAAGGAAATCCGAAAACGATACCCTAGCTCATTTTGCGAATGACCCCTGGCTCTTTTAAGTGCCCGGTGCATAGCACAAATACATGGGAGACAAGTTCCTGAGTAAAACTAGTACTGAGTACTCCGAGTTCCCATGGTTTGGTTTTACGATTTGAAACGCGGTTTAAGTATACGTTAATCGTTAAGCTATATGCTCACATACTCTGCCATAATAATATACATACTGTCCTCTTAACTTTGTCGCACGCCAACCACGTGAGTTGTTCATGTTTAGGGTGGTTAAATTTCAACATTATCGGGCATTCTTTACATACGAGCCAATATATTGATTGTGTATTAGTTTGGAATTTCCGTTAAAATTTAGCTTTCGATTTCAGAATTGAAAGAAACAGCTTAGTTGCAAGCAAGCATCTACGTACCTGGACTAAGTGTTCATTGTTACTGGTTATTTAAGCAGGATCGTCTTCACTTGTCAGACATTAAGAACATCACGTGACTGAACAATGCCATTCAAGGGTAGGTGTTATCATCATGATGCTTCCTTTATGTAGTGAATAAGTTGTCTGTCGACCTGTCGGTCTGTATCTTTCTATCTTCACTTTGTTTTGAAATAGTTTGAAAATGGATTAGCAAATCACACAAAACCCAAAGGGGTTTGGCACGAAAGGGGGGGGGGGGGTATGAAGGTATGGGTTTATATCAATTGGGAGTAGTATCCCTTGTATTATATATAGTGATTTGATGCCCCCGCCCCCCCCCCACCCCCCTCTTCTGTCAAACCCCTTTGACAAAACCTACCCAAACTCCGGCGCAGTGGTATTACTGTATCTGGTACCCGACCTTACTACAAAGAGTAAAGGTCTGGCATACGCCGTTCAATGGTTGCCTGCAGTGGACCAATCCAAGCTGGCGGATCTGAAATGTATTTAACAATATGCCCATGTTATCCCAAACCGTACTGTATTTAGTTTCTTTAACATTTCTCCATAGTATACATTATTGTACTTGGATGAAAAATAAAGTTTTGTTCTGTTCTGTAAAATTTGGGGGATTTCCATTTGTGATAAAAGTGTTTAAAGCTTTGATTTAGTATAAACCTCTTCTTGTCCGTCCATTTAATGTGTGTGTGTGTGTGTGTGTGTGTATGTGTGAAACATTTCGGAACAAGGTTTAGGTAATATTGTGAATCATCATCACATAATGTTTCACGGATTGTTGGATTTCAGTAGGCTCAGGTATACTTCATACGTGGATCGTGTATCAGTGTGAAAATGAAAACATGAAAATCCAAATGATCCTGCCGGGATTTGAACCCACGCGGTGAGGGGCTGGGTGAATGTTAAAGTCAGGGACTTTACCCTCTCGGCCACAGAGCCCCCCCCCCCCCCCCCCCCCCCTGAATATGACAATATTAATGATGATGATGATGATGATATGGTGTTTAATAAGGGTCTTTCCGCACGCATTTGCACTTCGATTCTGGACCCGGGAGTGTGACCCGCGCTCCTGAAAAGGTGTTTTAAGTGCCGAAAAGTGTGAATTTTGTTTGCCAAAGAGATAGGGATATAAAGATGTGGCTAATTAAGCGCCTATCAAAGAAGATATATCCTTATTTTAATATGTTTGGGATTGTACAGGGTGGAAATCTTTTGATGCTCTTGTTTTAACTACCAGACAGCCGTTGTGGGGGTGGGAGGGGGAACTGTACCTTCCTTCTTCTTCTGTCCCAGCCTGTGATACTGCGCACTTGAGGTGCCATGACAAATTTAAAAGGAAACCGATCTATTCATTTTGGGATTTTTGGGAAAGGTCTAAAACTTCCTATGACTGATATATCGTTGACGAACGGAAAGCCAAGTGTATGTGTTATTCCCGTAATAATTCTAATATATCTGATCTAAATATCATCAAAACAATAACAAAACAAATCTATTGAAATAATCTAAATGTAGTTCTTATCAAAAATGAATTAGACTTTTCCCATCTACCGCTTACATCAATGATAAAAGATATGCCATTAATTAAAACTGACCAAAGTTCTGAAATTACGAAGGTATAATTGTCACAAATGTAACAGATTTATTTAGAACACTACGTGCCTGAACAATGCCATTCAGGGGTATGTGTTACTGTCATGACAATGTTTCTTTTTTAACTTTCGCTTTTTTTCATCATATAGCTTATATTCACATATATAGTCAATAAAATAAGCAATACAAATATAAAGAACATAACAATCTAAATTTCACGCACACAGGGTAAACGGCTACACAGTTTTATGTTTCAGGCATAGCATAATTACACATACCTTTTGCATTATATAGATAAACATGCAATTAACTACATGTACTGTAGATAATTTAATGTCAATACTCTGTACACCCTACCCCCTTCCTCTAAATATTTTATGACGAGAAGAAAAATAAAATTAATTTGCACAGTAGTTATATTTGAGTTCCAAAGACCAGTATAAGGTCTAAATATTCACGCATTCAAAAATGTTTTTGCACTCATACTAACACATATAGACATCTATCGATATAATGAATAACTAATAGAGTATTTATGAGAGTGAAAAAATATTGGTACTTATAATATAGACAACAGTTAGCTATCATTTGTTCTTAAAATGGGTCATGATTTTCTTATAAAAACGCATAATTTCCCTAATGTAATAGAGTTTTTGCTTGATATTAGCTGCTTGGATTTTGTATGTAGTATTTTTATGTTATTGTTTCGTGTGCTTTGAAATAATTTCCTTCACAGCTATGTTTGTCAATAAGTCAGCCTGTATTTCTCTGTCTCTCAGCGCTTCCGAGACGGTGTTTTTGAAATAGTTTCTTTCTGTAACACCAATGCTCTAAAACGCATGAATTATCTTTGAAAATGAGTTAGCAGTTCATATTAAGTCAATGCAACCGTGTTGCGGCCAGTTAACTGATGGCTGAAGAAGACCTCAATTGGACAGAGTCACCAAGTAAGAATCACCGCCTTATAAAAAGGCATCGTCATCACAGCAATATAGCTCCTTTAAACCGATTAATCATTAGTTTAAACATATTTATTTCTCCAAAGTAGTAAGTAAATACAATACTTGACAATAGCATATACATGTTGAGAATTGGATTAGACTGGAAGCCCAAGGCTTATATAAGTCTTCTCCATATTATTGTTAATTACATTTGTCGGTGGATACCATAAATTATCATTTTTTCACAATTTGAATGTATCATAAAAACACTAATCACCATAATATATTTTAGAGAGAGAGAGAGAGATGGAGAGAGAGAGATAGAGAGAGAAACGGGGGGGGGGGGGGTAGATTAAAGATCAATATATACGTAAGAAAGAAAGAAAAAAAATAGCACTCACAGCAATTCATTGCTCAGGAATGAAAACGTTTACTATTGATAATAAACCTTTGAACAGAATCAAATATTGATTTGTTTTCTTGTGTTGACATACTTGGATTTCCATATAGAAGAGTTTCAAAAGGAGTGTTTTCGGGTAGTTCATTTAACATTGAGTTTCTACAAAAGATATAACGTGGGCATTCTAAAAGAAAATGGAATGGTGTTTCAATCATTCCACATGCACATAAAGGAGAATCTGCAACGTTCCGAAGAAATAAATGATAATTAAGGCCACTACAGTTTGTTCGAATGCGAGTATGTAACATTTGGGAATATCTATTACCATGATAGAAATAAGGTGGTGGTTTACTTACATTTTTATTTAATAAATATTTGAACGATCTTACAGAGTCAGCGTTTTGAATTTCAGATGGCAAGTTATTCCAATCTCTAATAGATGATGGTAGAAAAGAATTATGATATATAGTTGTTCTTGAACGAATTGTTTGTAAATCATTAGAATTTCGTAAAGCATAAGAAGTATTTTGACCAATGGTAAGTGGAATTTTACTTGATAAATACTCAGGTGTTAGATTGTTTTTCATTTTGTAAAGCATTATTAATTTATGTTTAGATCTTCTAGTTTCTAAGGATTCCCATTTAACTTCATTGTACAAATCATTAATTGAAACAAGTTTACTGGCACCAGAAACAATTCTCGCTGCTTCATGTTGGACTTTTTCTAATCTTTCTTTATCATGTTTATTACAATGATCCCAAACTATGTCCGCATATTCTAAAATTGGACGAACGAAAGAAAAATAAATAGTTTCAAGAGAACGTCTATCTAAGTCAAATTTAAGTTTCCTCATTATGTGGATTCGTTTCCATGCTTTACATGTAATGTAGTCAATGTGGTCATTCCAAGAACAGTCAGTAGAGAGATGAATACCTAGGTGTTTATGTACCTTTACTTCAGTTATAGATTGATTACACATGTATAAAGGATCAAGAACCGTTTTATTTAGTTTTCGAGAGATGAGAAGAGTTTCTGATTTAGCAGGATTGAAGTTAACGAGCCATGTGTCTGCCCACTTAGATATTCTATTAATGTCAGTTGTTAAATTATATAACGCAATCTGTGGGTTTTGTACAATCACATATAAACTAGTGTCATCAGCAAACAATCGTATATTGCTATCAATATTCGTGGTTATATCATTTATATAAATCAAAAAAAGAAGAGGACCTAGTATTGACCCTTGCGGTACTCCCGCATTTGTATAAGCCCAGTCAGATTTAGCTCCAGGAACCACAACACGCTGCTTACGGTTAGATAAATAGTTTTCAAACCAGGAAAGCAAAGGTCCCAATATACCAGCACTCCTGAGTTTCTGGAGAAGGCCTCTATGCCAAACCTTGTCAAAGGCCTTGCTTATATCAAAAAACACAGTACAAACTTCTAGGCCATCATCCAGAGCCTTACAGAATGTGTCATACATATAGACCAATTGATTAACTGTTGAATCCCCTGGAACAAAACCTGACTGCGAACAAAACACAAATCTTATATCACGAAGATATTTAAATACATGTTTAAAAATAAGATGTTCGAACACCTTTTCAATTGTGTTTAAAAGTGAGATAGGTCTATAATTATTTGGTTTAGATTTATCACCTTTTTTAAAAATAGCCGTTACATGTGCCTCTTTCCAGCAATCTGGTACCGTAGAACATGAAAGAGATTTATTGAAAAGTTTACATTAGGGACCAGAAAGCTCGACTGATGCTTCACGTAACATTTTATTACTAACACCATCAGGACCAGAAGCCTTTCCACATGGTAACGATTTTAGAACATCAGCTACTTCAGTCCGAGTTAATAGAATATAATCAATATAATGGTTAGGAACAGATACATTTGGAACATTTTTACCCTCGTCATTTAATGAGTTTTGCTTCTCAAAATAAGAATTTAGAATATTAGCCTTTTCAGTATCATTTTCAGATAATCTATTTGTTTCATCATTAAATAGGGGTGGGATATTTTGTTGATTGTTTTTTGCCATAAACATTTTAAGTGTTTTCCACCAGTCATTTTGCTTAATACTACCTTGTAGTTTACTGGCTAACTGTTTAAAATAATTTGATTTAGCATCACGTAAATCTGAAACAACTTCATTTCTTATTTTTTTAAATTTATTCCAATGTGACTCAGAATTACTTTGTTTTGCTTTTCTGAATGCTCTTATTTTTTTTCTAATTTTATTTTTAATACTACTATTTATCCATGGAATATCATTTGGGTTTATAACCACAGTTTTATTTGGAATATGGTTTTCAGCTATTTCCAATAATACTTTAGAAAAATTAAGTACATATTCATGTATGTCGTTTCTATCTAGTGAGCCCCAGTTATAATTTTTTATGTCACACCGAAATTTGACAAAATCTGCTTGGGCATATTTCCAAATCCTACGTTTAAATGTTTTCAACTTATTAGAATTTTGCTTAAGTATTAAGTAAATAGGACAGTGAAAGCGTTGCAGTTGGTTTAAGAAAGGGTCACCGACACCAGAAGTGAGAACGAGGTCTAATGATGAAACAAACATAAGATCAATAGTTGAAGAACTGTTTTCAGTAAAATGTGTGGGGTCTTGAATAAGTTGAATTAGATCAAACTGCTGACATATCAAATCAATTTTACGCGAGGTAGAAGGGCCATGTATGTTATAGTTAAAGTCACCTGTAATGATAATATCTTTAATAGTTGTATCACGTGCAAGAGATATTGAGTCTTCTATAAGATTAAAAGTATGTATGTCTGCATTTGGTGGTCTATAAAATACTCCTAATAATATATGTTTTGATTTACTAACAGTAACCTCGAGCCAAATACATTCTAGTCTGTTTAATTCCAAATCACACCTGCGTTTAAAATGTAAGTTATCCCTAACGTATATCATAACCCCGCCATGTGCATCATCTGGGCGATCTTTGCAAATAGGTGTATGATAAGAAACAATTTCAAGATCATCAGAATTTACGGAATCTCCTAACCAAGTCTCAGTAAAGCACAAAATATCATGTTCCCGGAGTTCTGGTCCTATTGTATTAATTTTGTTTGCTATACTTTGAATATTATAATGAACAATGGAAAAATGTTTAGACGTTACATAAGAAGGTAAAAACTCTTCAGATGCGAAGCTCTCATTAGGCGATTGATTTTCATTTGTTAAATTAGGACCCGGATTTGGATGGATATCACCTGATAGAATAAGTAAAATAAGCAGCAGAAAAATAGTGACAATGCAACATATAGTAATATAAGTACAGTCAAACGTAAGCATCATTCCAATATGTTAACCAAATCCATACTTATTTTCATAAAACAATACACACAGCTCACTTAACCCAGCACTTCCTACGCGACCACATGGAGAATAAATGATATATCCACTCCATCGTAACGATTAATCATTAGAAAGGAAGTGTTCGAAAGGAAGTCATTTCTAGTCCTTGACCAAATATCACAGACTTGCTATCTATTGACACCGAATATTGCTGATTTCATATGTACTTTGTCGCCCATCGTATTTACACATGTTATACATGTATTTGGTACATTCTGTAGGTTGGAAGGCGGAAACCAACGGTACTGAAGACGAGATTAACGAACTGTTTGATGATATAGAGCATTATGCCGAGCGCCCGGAAAACGATACTCCCAAAAATATATTGCTTATTGGTACAAGTGGCGCAGGGAAGAGTGCTTTTATTAATACAATACACGCCGCGCTGACAGGGCGTTTCGAAGGAAGGGCAACATTTGGATCTGGAAACAGACAGACACGGACGACTGATCTTGTACCGTAAGTGTGTGTTTGTGTGTAAGTTAAATACACACCTAACGAAATTTAATTCATATGCCTTTCTTCACCCCGTTCCAAACATGTTATTATCCGTCTCCTTACCCCACCATTGCAACTGAAACTCGGCGTCTTGTATTTCGTTAGCGCATTCTTTATTCGTATACGGATTTCCTCGGCGATGTTTAATAAATTAAATATCAGGACATACCTTGTTTTTTGACATATATCAAAAAATGGTTTCTCTTTTTAGATTTCCTGGTGTCGCGAGAACACGTTTCATAAAATTAAAGATATTGTGATGTATTTGATATTGTGATGTGTCAGTAATTATCTCTCATAAGTTGAAAATTATATTACAAATTATTGTAGTTAAGTCGTACGATATGTTGATACCTGTCTGGGTCCTTATTGACAAATACATCGGCATGGTTTACACAAAGAAATTGGAATGGCTAGGTTATATTTACTTCCTGTTACACGTAACGCCATATTGAATGAAGTATATATTACACAGAATTACACTTCAAACTGTCAAATTAGTGGCAGGTTCGTAACTTGGGGCGGGGGACAATTTGGCTGGAAACTGAACCACTCCGCGAATTAAGGACCAAATCCACTTCTTATCCAACAAGTACTTGCTCTGGAGAACACACTACCTGAAATTTGACTACCGTTCCCGGTGACCGAGTGGTTAGAGCGTCCGCCTCGGGAGCGGGAGGTCGTGGGTTCGATCCCCGGCCGCGACATACCAAAGTCATAAAAATTAGTACTGTTATAGATCCCTTGCTTGGCGCTCAACATAAAAAGGTAGTTGCAGGACCGGATGGCCTGGTGTCAGGATAATTTCACTGAATGTGGTATCATGCTACATGTCTACGGCGTGATACTGCAGTTTGGCAGCACTACATCTGTTTCAAGTAGGCATCGTCTCCAAGTGACTGAAATACTGTCGGTAGGATGTTAAACCCAACAAACAACCAACCAAACAAACAAATGTGGCTAAATATGAAGAGTTTTGTTATGAATAACCCTGATACTCAGTTCTCAATAATCGTGTGCCCATATCACCTTCACATGCCGGTAAACTAGGTGGGGACAATAGTAAATCTGCAAGTGAATGAGTGTGTCATAGATTTCGATCACTAAGGCGAATATAAAGCTGTTTATTTCCACTAACATCCCTGAAAAAATAAGGTCGGTAGGTCGGCTAAACTTTTTTGGTTTTCCATTTTTACCTTATTATTTTAAAGGAAGTGACGAAAAACAGCGTTTAGCAACCGCAATAGCCCGAAAGCTAAGAAAATAGTTTAGGGTCGGTACAGAAAATAGGGTCGGTCGGTTTAGTGGAAACAAGTAACTTTTAAGTTGTTGTTGTATTTGGGTTTACAGTCGCTGCGATAATATTTCAATCATATAAGGACGTCCAGCTAATTACAGGTGGAGGAAGACCCCGAGTACACAGAGGTACCCGGGTAGAACCACCGACCTACCGCAAGCCAGCTGGAAGGCTTCCTCACATGAAAAATCCGAAGTCCCTATCGGGATTCGAACCCACAGCGGTTAGGGGCTGAGAGATTTGTAATCCACGACTGTAACCGCTCGGCCACGGCGATCGCCCAGTAACTTTTTAGTACACTGACTGTAGCCGTATACAGTCAAGCCTGTCTTAAGCGGCCAGTCAAGGGAACACG
>CM037789.1:58507580-58557580 GCA_021229015.1 Solen grandis | reverse complement strand
CAATTATATTTTAACGGAAAAAAAAAACACATCAATAGTGCATTCATTTATGCCAAAAGCATTTTTTTTGTTAAATAAATGAGTGATACAATTGTAAAAAAATGTTTTAAATGTTTACAATAAAGTAAAAAGGGATTTTTTCTTTCCCCCGTCATAAGATTTATTTTTGTTTATGTAATAAACATAAAAGCGGCCTAGAATTGGTTCTCTATTCACGTGTTTGTATAAGCGTTTATTAACGGCGACTAGACCAGTCAGTGTATTGGCGAACGGGTATTGTGACACTTTGAGAAGATAATTGTCTAAGTTAGTGTGATAGGCTGATTAGTCATTATGACAACATCCGGCAGCTTGTATGTATGAAATTGCCGAAGATTCCCCAAATTGACAACATGTACAATATTAGCCGATAAATTAAGAGAGCTTGTTTGTTTCACGTGGTTGTTGTAATATTTTATTAATTTTTTTTTTTATCCATTAATCATGTTGTTGTTTTTTTTTCTCTAAATACGTTCTCGATAAATTTCAACAACGGAAAATTGTATCATTTAAGTCTAAATATATTGTTACACACAAGTGACACAATGCAATATGTTTATGACGTGAATATCTGCCACCCCATTATTTATACGAGTCGGACAAATTTCAGTTATAAACACCGGGATAAACACCTGTTATATAAAAAAGAAATGCTCATGTGAAGATGACTATTGATATATAGTAGACCTAAATTGTTTTACAATGTCTTGGTAGTTGATTACATTGATAAACGTACATGCCTACAAAACGAAGAAGAAAAATTTAACTAATGAACTGCCTATCAGAATAACTTTCTAAATTAAAGAATACAATTCCTCTTGATTTAATGTTTTTTAAACAAAATCCCAGTGGTTTGTTATCTGTTTGCAGTAAAGCTATACATTTACCATAATACCTTGAAATAAAGTGTCTACGTGTACCATGTATCTGCATACATTGGACAATTTAAAACAAATGTTATCAGTCTTGCTAAAAAGTGACATGCTAAAAACTTATCATGCTTTAAAGTGTTTTTTATTTACGTTTTAATATCTTGTATTGATCAAAAATTTCCTTCTAGAAATTTCACCAAAATCTGAATGAAACAAATACAATTGTGAATTTCACTAAGTGTCACAAAAAATGACACCATACAGCACTAGCACCCCATACCTGTTTATTCCCACTTCCGTTCTGTATGTGTGTTAGGTCGCGAAGTCTAATGATGAGGGGAAGGGGCGTTATCGTTGAAACAATACCTCACCAAGAAGGATGACCGGATGTAATTAGTATATTAACAACATTCCTTTCTGACTGACCAATGACAGACGGAGACATTTTTATACAAGCCACATTATTGACGGTATATAAGCTTTCAGAAGAAAATATCTTTCCACTATCTGCAAGATCTACAAATTAGAAAAATAAATTTGATTTTAATAATTCAAATTATAGCCACTAATACTTTTTTTGTGACTTAATTGTTTAAGTTACTTCCAGCGTTTAGAATGTATAGACAGATAGGTCCAGGGGTACGATTTCACTAGGGTCCCATTAGTCTAGGTTCCGAAATGGTTTGGGTCCGATACGTGCAGAAAGCAGTGTCAGAGATGATGCGTTTGTGTAAACGGTAAACGAAAAACGATGCAAACGGTGAACGCAAACGGTGAACGGTGAACGCAAACGGAGAACGGTTCGAAAATAAACGAAGTTGAAATGCAAATGCGTTTGTAATCGTTTATAGATGCATTCAGCGTTTATATCCAGCGTTTATCGTTTAGAAACGTAAACGATAAACGCAAATGAAACGATTTGCAAACGCAAATGAAACGATGTTCAAACGCAAACGGAACGCAGATTTGGTGTACTTGAACGGATTACGGTCTGTACTACATGTATATATAATAATGAATTTTATGGTTTGTTTTCTCCATAAATAATTATACTAGAGAAAATTCCACAAAAAATACCAGTCATTATTTTTTATTTAGAATTACAAATGAACTGTATAAAAAGAGTGAAAATATTCAGTGAGTGTTTTCAAGAATGTTGAAGATCAAATCAGAGCTATTAAATCATTTTTATTAAATAGTCACTTGTAATGATGATATTAAGTCAGTCAATCAATCAACCTCTCCTATGTTTGCAGCATGTTCTTGAGCCTGTATGATGTGGAGGGTACGAATCCCTCCAACTACACGGACCTGCGGCTGTACTGGCACTACCTGGAGAGGGAGGGACACAGTCCTGTCCACACCTACATGTCCCTGCTGGGCACACTGGGCGTAGTCACTCAGCCGTCTGCAGACAAGATGGAGGTATGATTTTCAGCTTGTCTGTTTTTCAAAGAAAAAAAGTCAAGGTATTGACATCATTCTGGTGTAGTCATCATCGTCATTTGTGTAGTCGTCGTGAAAAACTTTAGCCTTGACCATAACTACTAAACTAATAAACCATTTGCTATCAAGCTTCACATACTTGTTCACTATCTTAAGTGCTACATTTTCATCAAGGGCCATCCAAAAAAAACCCAAACAGACAAGTGTTGGCGTCCGCATGCAGTGCTCTTGTATTCAGTTGGTGGTTTGTTGTGTTAAAGACAGATACAGTATACAAACCTTTTTTCTGATGATGAGGAAGGGGCCTTATTACCATGAATTGGGGGAATTTTAGAGATTTTCTTGAGGTGGGAAGAGAAAACAGTTGTAGACCAAACATTTTCTATAATATGAATCAGAAAATACTTGACCCTACAAAATTTCCAATGCATAACCCATTATATAGATTTGCTTCTCCATAAATGAATGTGTATTACAGGTGGTGTCTGCAGATGGGAGCCTGACTGATGGATCAGATATTGGAATGGATTCCCAGTCAGAGCCGGGCCCCACCCAGATCATGCTGTTCACACCCAGTAAACAGGACGTGCCCAGGATCCTGACCACCAAACCCTCCGCCCACAAACTCTCGGTCATTGAGGAGGCTAGCGATGTCTGGTCAAAAGTGAGAACAATTTTTTTCCTAAAGTAGTGCATATGGTGGAAATTGTTTTATTATAAGAAAGTGAAGTGAGGGCTATACTTTAATCGTGTGTTGACCTATTGTGTCTCATCATTTATTATAAAAGTTCAATCTCTTTTGCATTAGTGATTCAAGGTGGCAATGCGGGTATTATTTATTTTCAGTAATGGCTCCGGTTTCATTGATTGGAAATCACATTTTCACAATTTACAATATTCTATGACAATTCCTGGTTGACATGTGAGGACTAAAAGTTTCTAGCCCTCAACTCAGACCAAGCAGGGATAGAAACTGATTCCCTAGATTTGTAGTCTGAACATTTTTGGATGAACCATGTCCAAATCTTAGCATCCAATTTTAACTATATGCCTGTTTTAAGCTGTCACTCAACTGGCTGTGTTGTGCTGGCTGAGATGACATGAAATGGAAGTCAAAAGCATTATAAAATCCGACTGAGTGTTTAATATTGCAGGTACGCACAGAGCATGTTAAATTGTAATTGCAAAAATAACATAAACAGTCAAATGAGTTTTTGTTAATTCCATTTCAACCCTATTGTAAAATGTTTGTCCAGGATGGGAAGAGTGTTGTAGAAGAGGAACTCACTGAAGACCCGGATTCTGTCTTCATCACCCAGCCACAGGGTAAGGCATCTCTATGTCCATACTCCTGAGCAGGGTCTTCCCTTACAAGTGCTCTACCTCATAGATAATTAACATCAAAATGAAATTTATTTTCATCAAATTTCAATTGTTGAATTTATTGTTTAGAAAACAAAAACAACACAAAATATTCAAAATGAAAAGATGCTTATGTTTCAAAATTATGTTTAATGTAATTTTGATTGTTTCATGATCTGAACATCGTTTTGTGATTTGCTTGCCAGTGATTACTGTAGTGTAAGGGAGAGAACTACTACATGGAGTTTACTTTTCTAACAAGAATACAATCGTCTACCAGTTTCTTTTATTCAGGCTAATCTTATTAATTTCTCACTGTATCATTCTTTTTGCTGACATTATATTTGTGGAATGTCATCATGCCATTTTTATTAGCTTGCCAGGACGAAATCCTCGGAGAGCTATTGGATAGGGGTGTCATTTGGCGGGTGGGCAGGGTCAAACTTTAGTTTCCACACAGTAACTCTGGAAAGGGTTGACAGATTTAAATAGTTTTTGTTACAAAAGTTAATCCAAATAAAATGAAAGTCAAGTCTGATTTTGGGCAAAATCTGTAAATTTGCAACACAGTTATGATCCCTTTGTGACTTAGAATTTGCAAAAAACACCTTGTCTGTGCAATAATTCCAAAACGGGTGGACAGATATCAATAACTTTTGGTATACATGTTTATCTCAATAAAAAGAAGGCCAAGTTTGATTTTGAGCAAAATCTGTAAATTTTTAACACAGTAATGGCCTCTTTTTGACCTAGAATGTGCAAAAACATCTTGTCTGTGCAATAACTTCCAAATGAGCTGATAGATTTAAATACTTTTAGGTACATATGTTTATTCCAAGAAAATGAAAGACATGTTTGTATTTAGGCAAAATTAGTAAATTTTCGAGTTATGACCCCTTTTCATCATAGAATTTGCGAAAAACACCATGTCTGCACAATATTTCCCAAATGGGTTGACAGATTTAAATAATTTTTGATACTCATGTTTGCAATTGGGCAAAATCTGTAAATTTTTAGCTCACCTGAGCCAGAGGCTCAAGGTGAGCTATTGTGACCGGTCTTCGTCCGTCGTCCGTCCGTCCGTCGTCCGTCCGTCGTCCGTCCGTCCGTCGTCCGTCAACATTTTGCTTCAAACGACATCTCCTTCTAAACTACTCACTGGATTTTGATAAAACTTCACTGGAATGTTCATTATGGGGCCCTTTTCCAAAGTTGTTAAAATTATTTTGATTGGTCAAAAATCTAGGTCACAGGAGCTAAAAATAGATTTTAAAAATGAAAATTTTAAAAATCTTCTTCTCCGAAACCACAAGGCCTAGCCTTTTGATTTTTGGTATGTAGCATGATCTTATGACTCTCTACCAAGATTGTTCAAATTATGGCCCTGGGGTCAAAATTGACCCCGCCCCAGGGGTCACTTGATTTAACATAGGCTAATATAGGAAAAACTTGAAAAAATCTTCTTCTCCGAAACCACAAGGCCTAGCCTTTTGATTTTTGGTATGTAGCATGATCTTATGACTCTCTACCAAGATTGTTCAAATTATGACCCTGGGGTCAAAATTGGCCCCGCCCCAGCACCTTTTGGAAGGAAATTAAAAAATCTTCTTTTGAAACCACAATCCACCTTTTTTTTTAAAAACCCCCCCTTGATTTAACATAGGCTACTATAGGAAAAAACCTTGAAAAATCTTCTTCTCAGAAACCACAAGGCATAGAGTTAAGATATTTGGTGTGTAGCATTGTCTTGTGGATCTCTACCAAGTTTGTTCAAATCATGACCCTGGGGTCAAAATTGGCCCCGCCCCAGGGGTCACTTGATTTAACATATGCTAATATAGGAAAAACTTGAAAAATCTTCTTCTCAGAAACCACAAGGCCCGGGGTTTAGATATTTGGTGTGCAGCACTGTCTAGTAGATCACAACCAAATTTGTTCAAATCATGGCCCTGGGGTCAAATTTGGCCCTGCCCCAGGGGTCACTTGATTTAACATAAGCTAATATAGAAATAACTTGAAAATTTTTTTGATATTTGGTGAAAATATTGGCCCCTCCCCAGGGAACTTGATTTTCATAGAATTTTGGAAAAAAATCTAGAAAAATTTCTTCTCAAAAACCACAAGGTCTGGAGTTTAGATATTTGGTATGTAACATGGGCTAATAGACCTCTACCCAGTTTGTTCAAATCATGACCCTGGGGTCAAAATTGGCTCTGCCCCAGGGGTCACTTGATTTTACATAGCCTAATGATATCAGGTGAGCGATCTAGGGCCATCATGGCCCTCTTGTTTACAAAGTTATGACCCCTTTTTGGCCATTCAGTTTTTATAAAAATCCATAAATATTTGACAAAGTTATGATCCCTTTTCAACTTAGAATTTGCAAAGAACACCTTGTTTGCGCTAGCTTGTGAAAATGATATTTTCCAAATTCTAAATTTTTTACCTTATGACTTTGGGTTTTTGTAGATGTGAAAATAAAATATGTAAAGATTGAAAATAGTCTCTTCAATTTTATAGTGTGTGTATACATGCATATGCACACACGCATGAGCTGTCCAGCATTCAGAATGATATGACAGTCGAGACAAAATAGTTCAGTTGGAAAATCAATTTTTAAACTCTAGGAATATAAGAAACTGAAAGGGGTATTTGCTGGTTTTATTTCAGCGACACTTTAGCTCTCTGGGAAAGTAGCCTGCTTTGTTGTCTATTGACAACTTCTTGTTAATGCATTTATGCATGGATTCATGGTCTGCTTATTGAACAGTTCCTGTGAGAATAAAACCATCCAAGAAATTGATGAAAATTAGTCTCCTGTCACTTAAATAATCTTGACTGAAAAATATTGCATTTTTGCATCATACTTTGACCTATATATATATATATTTATTCTTTTTGCTCATTTAGAAACACTTGATACTATGCTAACCTTATTTGATCTTTGCAGCCATGGAGGTGACCTATGACCTTACTGCAACCCAGGTTACCTCACTAACCTGGTACATTGCCCAGTTTCTGCTGCAGCTGGGCCACACTGCTGCCACGGAAACCATCCTCCTTGCACTAAGTACCAGACTCTTAAAGGTAGGTCATGGCCACTGAAAGGTCACGTTTCAATTATCTAAATGGTATCATCACAATAGGTTATACTTTAGCACAAATTATGGCATTTTTTATTTTCATTTTTTTTTTTTATAAACATAAATTATAATGATTTTTCCAGAAAATTACTGATGGTTCATAATTGTTTGAACACACTTATAAAATCTGTCTTGACCTCTAAGAACACAAATGTACTGGTCCTACATAAAATAAAAGTCATATAGCTATTAAAAATAATATAAAAAATTGTGGCAAATATAAGTTCTACAAAGCTTTATGAAGATTTCCTCTTC
Source organism: Solen grandis (assembly GCA_021229015.1). NCBI lineage: Eukaryota > Metazoa > Mollusca > Bivalvia > Adapedonta > Solenidae > Solen > Solen grandis. The sequence continues at coordinate 58,550,463 of CM037789.1, read as the reverse complement.
AGTATATTTATGCGGTATGAGATTACTTTCAATTTTTGTAGTATATATTGTATAATAAAAATACATAACTATTTCAGCCATGTTAACAGTAAGCTTTTAGCTTCCACCAATACCGCATTATATATTGTATTTTGTACTTCATATAATGTAATGTGTATTTGCATGAAAAATTGCATGCCCAAGAAAAAAGTTCTAAACTTTTTGGAATAAACTGTCATACCAATCTATGCCAAATGCCTTTTTATGATGAGAGTATATATTCATTCTGTGAGAAAAATAATTTATTTTTCTCTACTCTTTTGCTGTTCTAACCATAGTACAAACATTTCTACATTACTTCTTATTATCAATGGCTATTATTTATTCATAATCTCATATTTTTTTTCGGAATAACAAAAACATCACCAGTTATTAATGATAAATCCATAAAAGTCTCTTGACTGTTACACTAACTATTCTGTAATTCTTATACGGGTGTAAGTTTTTTCTTGTATTTTTCTGTGCATTTCAGTTATAACTTTTCTATGTTAATTTTATTCATTAATATGGCATAAAAGATTACCAAAGATAATAAAAGTGAAGTTAATGGAATTACACTGGCTTAAGATTAAATTAATGTGCATAGAACTCAGAAGATATAACAAAAAGAAAAAATCCTGTAAATCGTATTTTGTTTTTGTTGCATAAAATTTCTGTATAAACCTTTTAAGCTATTTTATGGTACATAAAATATGTTCCTGGAATCAAGTTCCAGTAAAAATTAGGTCTGCATTAACCCCTACCCTGAAAAATAATGATTTCAAAATACTTATCATTTACGGTATGTTTCCCACATTTGTGGACATTATATGAATATACATCAGTTGCTATATTTAGTGGAAGAATTATGTTGATCTATCATTTATTTGCTGTTTTTGTTGCACCAGCTTAAAGAACAGAAAGAGGATGAAGAAAAGGTTTATTTTCTTCTTTGTTTTTTTTACATTTTTCCTTATTTTTGCTTCTTGTACAAATTCTATCAGAAATCTTAAATTTGGTTTGTCATATGTTTACAAAAAGCAATACTGGGCTTTATAGAATCAGATAGTTACCATTGGTTGTCTTCCTCATTCTTTCATATTTTTTTGTTTTATCCTCACATTTTAACAAAATCATTTGGAATAATTTTTTTTAAGTAAACCCATTATTATTTTTTTATAACTAGAGGTCATTTGAATTTATGAAGTCCCTACTTCACAAAGTGAAGTGGTGGCTATTTAGGAATCAGCTGCATTTAACTTTATGAAAGGTCATTATTTTCCCACATTGTTAGATCAAGATCAAGTAATTGGGATATATTCATAACTTTCAGTTATATAGCTCTAGTTATTTTTTGCCCAGCTTTATCAACTTTGATAAACTTTATCAAAGTGTAGAAGTTTAATTAAAAACTATTTATATATGTATCACATGCATCATATTTGTCATTGGGATCAAGTTGATAATAGGAAACATTTCAAACTACAAAAAATGTGTTTAATGCAATCACTACACAAGTTATTTCCCTTTAAAGCTCATAGCCCAGTACTGCTTTGTATCTTTTTTGACTGCCTCCTCCTCCTCCTCATTTTCTTGATTTATTTTTATTTTTCCTATTTATTTAGAATCCCTATATTTTCACCACTGTGCATCCTAGCAGCAGCATTGTTTGTTGTTTCCTGTAGGAGAGGACCTTTAGTCTCTACTCATGTCCCACCACCTGTTACCTGACGCATTTATTAGGATTGTGAATAGCAGACTTGTGTACAGTGCAGTTCCATTATTATGGTGTATTTGGGTTCAATTTTAGATACCGCATTATATTGGACACATTTTAGCTATGTGAAAATGTACCTAAATAGATGACAAAAGCTGATATTCAGGGTCCGCTGTTGAGCTTTGTTAAATTGGCTGTCGTGTTATACATTTGTAATGGAGCATGGTATAATGAATCTACTTTGCAGTAAATCAAAATCTGTCAATCATTAGTTACATGAATATTCATTTTCAAATTTATGACCTCATGAATATTAATTTACTGGTACTTAGATATATTTGTTATATGCATGAAACTATGAATTTTTCATTGTCATGCAGACTGTAAAATCTGAACTACACTATTATATGAACAAAATGAGAGGAGACCCTGATCTGACAGATCCTAGGAGGATCTGTCTGATTCCTGGAGCTGTCTGATCTGGGTCTGCTCTGTTTGCCAATGCCTCAGAATGAGTCTATATGAAGTTAAGGGTTAAAATATTAATGATTACTGAGAGAATAAAACCTGACCAGCATGTGAGTGACTTTCAAGCTGACCTGATTATATACTACATGTAGTAGTAAAAGTCATTTTCCTCAATACTGTGGTTAGGGTGAGAAGAATAAAGTTTTGTCAGGGTTCAGTTTTTGAATGCAGAGAAATAAATCTTTGTAGTTAGTTGGTAATTTGTTTTTCCATGTTTATTCAGAAGAAAATTTTGCTTAGTAGCAGCAGTACTGGTATATGTACGTGAAATGTTTAAATTATAGTAGATACTGATATAGCAGTGCTTTCCTTCTTTCATTTGGGGATAAGGACTATTAAGTCATTAGATACTCCTTCTAGCTTCTGATGTTTTCTGGAAGAGGAATATAATGTATTTCTAACATTGTCATGCAACTTTGTTCTATTTTGTCTTGTGTAGTTATTTTATATTGAAGCATGGCTGCATTAATGCATCATTTCCCCCTTAAACATGTGGTAGAAATAAGACTGCTTGGAGAGAGGAATATTTAGGGTTTAATTTGTTATTTTTTTGGTACTCTTTAAAATGACTGATGACATACCATAGTTTTAGTGCCCTTTTGTCCCTCAAGAAATAGGTCATTTTTCCAGCATTTCAAACAAAGATTTTGCTTGCAAGCTTCAGCATCACAATCGTACATGTATACCATTTATCTGTAATATCACTTATCTAACCCATGTATTGCAGTATGCATGCATACTATAAGCAGATATTTTGCATGGATTTTATTTCGTTTTGAATAATTATGTGTATATTACTTGAATTAAATTAATAAGAGGAAATTACACTGTATTTTAGATGTAAACTTGAATTGGTTAATTTTGCAGAATGTTTATTTTAATGGTAATTTATTGGACTTTTTTTTCTGAACAAAAGTCAAAAATATTGATTTTATGTCAAATCTGATATTATGTATGTATATCTTTTATGTTTACAATCTATTTATCACCATTTCCATAGTAAAGGAACATCATTATCTTTACAGGGATCTGTTATGATTATGCTCTGCAGAATATGTTAAACAAAAAATTGATTTTATTTAAGATAAATATTTTGTATTTTAAAAAATCTGCATCATATGTTAAAGTAATATTATAGAATTAGAAAAAAGTACTTTTCACACTATGCAAATAGCTTGAAGCTTATCAAAACTTTTATCTTTTTTATGTATAATCTAAAGACCCATGATTCTTGTTCCAGATATTTAGATGTATACATTTAACAACTATTTCCTTGGAAATGATACAAATGGTTACAGATTTCTGTTTGATGTTTTGTTAAAATCTGAAAATATTTTTTTTTTTTTTAAATAACAAGAGTTATTAACATCTTTTTGTACACATGGAAAGGTGATGTATCTCATATATACAGAAATTAATTTTTAATTTAGATTTTATTTGCTAGAAGCAGAATACATGATTGTAGAGATTTATTAGGTGAATATACTATACACATGGCTTTTGAATTAAGCTTATTTTAGAACCCTGTCTTTAGTAGTAGTACAGGTATTAACCCTATTGGCTTCCAGAGAAATGGAATTATTTCTTTTGAAGGTCATCTTTACAATTTATGTCAAGGACAATTTTATTCAGGAGGTTGCATGTCAGTAGGTCATTGGTTGTTAGGTCATGGAATGAGATATGAGGGGTTAATTTCTTGAAATCATGAGAAACATGACATCGTCTAATAGTCAAGAAATCACCCAAATCTTTAGTCTGCCCATGCACATTTTACTGACCATGACCTTTATTAACTAATAATGAATTAACTTATTAATCAGTGACCCTGGATTGGATACTGATGTTACATATATTACAATCATTGATGAAACTGTGATAGCATTAGGTGATGAGTACCATTCAACTTGATTTTTGACTTTTCAGAGCTACCCTCTGAGTGAACAAGACCAGCTGACCCAGGCCAAAGTGGAGGAGTGTCTAGGTCAGCTATATTTAGACCGCCATGACCTTGACCTCACAGAGAAGTGGTACAAGAAGGCCCTGCGGACAGTAATGGACATGTTTGATATAGAGGACACTTCTCCAGTATACAAAGAGCTGCAAGAACTGAAAGGTGAGAGTTACAATGTACTATTTTGGCCAGATATTAGACTACTTGCTACAATACGGTATCTTGGCTCTGGTGGCAGAGTGCATCTACCTTGTAACTGGGAGGTTGTGGGTTTTGTCCCTGACCATTATGTATCAAGTCTTAAAAAATTGGACTGATATATGCATCTATCTTGCTTGGCATTCAGGGTATAAGTGTAGTTTCAAAACTTGTTGCCCTTGTCATAGGATGAGATTTGACTTGGTGTATGATGCTACTTGTCTACAGTGTGATATCACTTTGAGGTAGCACTATATCTGTCTCTAAATTATTGAAATATTGTTGTTTGGAAGTACAGTCCATGCAAAGGAATACAAGAGCACTCATGTAACTGTGTAAAACCTGATCAGATATTCTGTCAGGATTCTTTAACCTTATACTCACATCATAGTAATGACAAAGAAAATTAAATATTTTGGTTGTGATGTAAGATTTGTCACACTGAAAAACAAATATCTAAACCACTGGCTGTTTTAACATTGTAGTTATCCAATTAGAATGCAGTAATATACAAACTATCATCACATATCTTTAATATGCAAATGCCCTATAGTTTTGCTCAATAGAAAAATCATTGTATTTGTATATTTTATTAGAGAGGACTCTTTGGCTAAACTCGTATAACTGTCTTGGTGCCTCTGTCCTGTGGGGTCTTCTGCCAGCAGTTCATTTAACCCTAGAAAACAAACATGATTGTATGGGTATGTTACAGGGAAGGTGTTACAACAGATCGGGTACCTGAGGCTGGAGGAGGGACTTTTGGAGGATGCTGAGGACCTTCTGGAGGAGGCCCTTGATGTTGCTGAGGTCACGTGCAAACTGACAGCACGTGCCACAGTGCTGTACCATATTGGTAACCTCAGGTAAGTGGAATCTCACAGATAATTCAACTGGCTTGCAAACTCACAATGTTTTCACTGAGCAATTTTATCATATATTATCTTGACTTACTCTGGAACACAAGATTCTCCTAATAAATTGACCCTATCACAGTTTAACCTGTCTGAAGTGGTCAGTCAAAGTCAGTTGGGAATATAAACTGTTGAAAACAGGTTGGCCTCTTAACACAGATGGATTCTAATACAGGCAGGTTCAACTGTAGGAATAGGAATAATGTTCTCAAGGATAAGTGAAAAAGTACAGTATTTAGTGCAAAACTGTTGTAACTGCCTCTGTATTTATATGTAATTACCATGGTTTTGCTCAAACCCTTGAAATATGAATCAGCTTTTGAATGGCTTGTGTAATGATTAATAAGCAAAAAAATGATTTAAGTTATTCTCAAATGCTTAGCTTAACCCTTTCCCTCATAGAGGAAACCATGAAAAGACCTATGCGAACAGCATAAAACCAGATCAGCCTGCGAGTAACTCGTAGGCTGATCAGGTTTTATGCTGTTCGCTGCTCCTCAGTGGTTTGGAAATGAGTATTTTGTAATTAAATTTGGTAAGGTTTAACTGTGGTTTTCTGCAGATCCTATTGAGGGCGTCAAAATGAGTATATATGAGGGAAAGGGTTAACTTGCTATAAGAATCAAAGCTAGCTAACCCCATCAACTTAGATGAGGATGAAAACAGTGGCAAGAAAAAAATCGTTTCAGGATGAAGCAGCAGGACTACCTGATGTCAGAGACAAACCTACGCAAGTGTTTGCTGCTACGACAGAAGTGGTATGGGAAGTCCCACCCCCTGGTGGCCGATGTTTTGTACTCCCTGGGGAACCTTATGGCAGAAGAGGACAATGTGAAGGGGTGGGTAGTTGTAGTGCAGGACGAATTGATGTCCTTTATCTTATACAGACTCATTACAACTCATTGGCAGACAAAGGAGACCATAGTGGGTCTCCTTTGTTTGCTCATACAATATTGAAGCTCAGTTTCTACACAATCTGTATGGCAAAGAAAATCCATTGTTTCGTACACCATTCTATGTTCATAAACTTATATTCAACAAGTCATAATTTCTTCATTTTCTACATATTCATGAGGTAAAGAATGTTCATATCTTTGAAAAATCACGATGAAAGTGGTTGTGGAATTTGTTTTTTGGTCTCTAAAAAAATTGGTTACCCCTTTATGGGTGCAGTAGGGGTTGGGGAACCATTTATTTGTGACAAAAATAATAGTCTGGTATAGGTGGGAAAGTTAAATGCCAGCTTACAAAAAAAAATTTTGATTTCAGTATAAGTTTAAATTATGTTTAGTGAAGGATTGTTTATATGAAAAAAATATGCAATACTTGAAATAAAAAAAAACAAAAAAAAACATCTCCCATTATTTCAATGCCAGGCTTTGCAAAATTAAAAGCAAAACAGTATAAAAATAATCATTGGTAGGTGTATGTTTATTTTGTTACCAATGGGCAATTGGCACTCTTTGAGTGGTTTCCCTTGTATTGCTTTGTTACTTGTTTTAGTTTCTTGGTATACAAAAAGTTACCCTCTAAATTTCAGTTGTTAAATATGTACAAAGGACATATAAAACAATTATATATTAGGTATAAGTCAGCATTTGTTGAGCCCACTTGCGGTTCGGTGTATGTATATGCGTGCGTTTGTGCGTGTGTGCATGCGTCAGTGCATCTGTCTGGATTTGGTCTTGTCCGGGCTATAACTTCATCATGGATGTAAGGATTCTCAAATAATTTGGCACAAATGTCATGCTCAGTGAAATGTAGTGTTATGCACAAGAACCAGATTCGTAGCTCAAAGGTCAAGGTCACAGATGGAGGTCAAATGTAAAAAATATGTACTTTTTTGCTTGTCCGGGATGTAACTTCATCATGGATGGAAGGATTCTAAAATAATATGACACATATGTCATGCTAAGTGAGACAGTGTGTCATGCACAATGTTCAAGTTATACATAGAGGTCAAAGGTCATGGAGTTGGATTTGCTTGTCAAGGTTTAATAAATTATTTTTGCTTTTCTGGGCTGTAACTTTCACAGGGTTTTCAAATTGCTTTATAGTTATGTTAACCTCAATAAGACCTAGAGTTAGGCACAAGAGTTTTGCCCCTAGCTCAAAGGTCAAGGTCACACCTAGAAGTAAAATGTCAAGGAGTTGGATTTGCTCGTCTGGGCTGTAACTTAGTTGGCAGGATTTCCAAATAAACTTGCAGTTATGTTTACCTCAATTGGACAGACTGTCATGTACAAAGTTGTGACCCTAGCTCATAGGTCAAGGTCATACTTAGAGGTGAAGGTCATCACACTGGATTTGCATTTTTAGGCTGTTCTTTTTCTCTGGATCAGAGGATTCTCAAATGATTTGGCAGTAAGTTTTGCCTCAATGAGATGATGTATCACACGAGAGAGTTGGGTCCCTAGCTCCATAGTCAGGGTCACATTAGAGGTGAAAGGGGCACCTTAGGCCGCGGGTTCGACATGTTGCCCTTGGGCATCTAGTTTAATATTATTGGTGGGTATAATTTTAAATGTGAAATTTAAAAATATTCAGACAGGAAGTAGTTGTGCATTAATGTGCAATAACTGAGTAATGTCCCTTGATGTTAGATGTAGTTGCAAATTCATTCTTATTTCTATCCTTTATTATCATGAAAATATAAAGTAAATACTCAAGTTTTAGCCTGCAATTGCACTAAAATACAGTACAATAGCAGAATGAGATCATTATTATGCAAATGATTCACATACATAGTACTGTAAATTTATTTTGCCTGTTCTAACGTTCACAGTGATCTAGTGATTGGAACATCTGCCTTAATAATTGAAGGTTGTTGTTCCCAGCTAGGCAATTAAACATACTAATTATGTTGATGTTGGTAGTTGCTTCCTTGATTGATGAAAAGATGTGAATTAACAATCCATTTGTAAAGATACAGCAACTGAAAATGAAATCATGCTTTATTTGTTTAGACTGTGGAACACGGTATGGTAGATAAATGTCTGAATACTCATATCTTCTAACAAACAAACCCTGTCTGTTACAGGTACAACCGCATGTCAGCAGAGGACGCCTATCGTCGATGTCTGGAGATCCGGGAACATCACCTGGAGAAGGACCACGTCCACGTTGCTAATGTTCTGTTCCAGCTAGGTATGTGTGACCTTGTTCAGGCTCTGACAATAGTGACAGTTAATCAATCCAAAATCTACAAGGCTCGTTTTGAAGTTATTGAGACATGGTTGATTTTCTGTGTCACTTGCTGTAAGCAGAGGTGACACATAGGGATCATTTTTCTGTCATCTGTCTGTCCATTACACTTTTTCCGTCACGCTTCAGCAGGTGACATATGTGTTCCAGAGAACACTTTTGTTTTAAAAAAATCAGTAATGCTTTTAGCTCAAACTCTCAATTAATAAACATTAATTATTTTCTGACTGATCATGCAAATGGAACTAATGTAACAAAACCAAGACAATAAAACTGAAACTAGTGTTTAAGTACTGTTAGATTGGGTTACTCGAAGCACACTGTTAAAATTGGAAAGCACAGAAGTAACTGTGATGCATATGTGTTACAACAATGTAGAAATAGCATGAAGACATTGATTTAACTGACTTCATATTAATAAAGTAATGTTGATATCAGCCTGTTAAAGTTTGAAATCATTTGCTCAATAGATACGCACAATTCTCTTGTGATGTCAAGGCGTAGTCTTTCGAAGTTTTTGTTGAATATGGAAAGTCATTAGTTGAAAAAAAAAATGTTTCTTTGTTTTGAATTCCTTTAACATTTTGGGTTTGTTAAAAAATAATTTTGGAAATGTAATTCAAACAGATGCTGAAACTAAATGGCGCCACCAAAAAAATAGAGATTTTGTTTATAGATAGTAATAAAGTTCAGCTCTTTAGTGGTGTAACTCTTAGATTTGTATTCTTTGAATTCCTTTCATATTTGAGTTGTCTCAATTATTACTTAACAAGCCTTGTAAGTGTAGTTCATCTATAGTTTGGATATAGAAATCCTTGCCTTTTGGTTGTTCATAAATAAGTTGGTTTGATGATTTGTCAAGACATTACCTTTTGATCAGGTTTGCATTCTCAGTCACTATGCTTATCAAATTTTACAAGTATTATGTTGGCTGGCATTAAAATGATTCAATTGACATTGAATGTGAACAATTTATAGTATAAGCAATTGTATTTAAAGGGTTGCTCTGAAGATTTCTGTGATGAAATTAGTATGCACACTCACTGTCAGCTAAGTATAAGATATTTTCATAGAAGAATTTTTGAATATTTGATTATCAGGTGATTTAAATTTACGCTTGTAAATTCTCATTTAAAATATACGCTTATTATTACAAAATGGCTAAAATTAATCACTAACGCCAGCACTAAGTTGAAATTTAATAACCAATATTTATCAAATCAATTTAGTGATTCACATGACTGCTCCTTATAATTATATGCTCCAAGTAGTTGTATATTTCATGATTGTATTCTAATAAAATCCTAAGGGAAATCTTGAGCTAAAGCTAAAACTTGCTTATCATAATACCGGGTATTCATAAGTATGCAAATGATTGTTTCCTTTAACTATGATGGTGTCATATTCACTTACCTTAATGCTTTGTCACTTTTCTTGTTTATTGTCAAGCTATTTGCACAACGTATATGCATGTTGCAAAAGTTTTCTACAGTTTGGCATAGGTTTAAATTTTCATGTTAATTTTAGGAGATACGATCAGCATAGAGCATATTGATGTTGACAAACTGAGATATTCTATCCTGGCTTCACAATATGAAGTAGGGGGCTATGTAGGAGTCTTGTACATTGCCTTGTCCTGTCCCATTCTGTTTTACAATCTCTTTATGTTGTTAAGTCTTGGCAGTGTTGCAGGGGGTAGTCTTGGCAGTGCTGCAGGGGGTAGTCTTGGCAGTGTTGCAGGGGGTAGTCTTGGCAGTGGGGTAGTCTTGGCAGTGTTGCAGGGGGTAGTCTTGGCAGTGCAGGGGTAGTCTTGGCAGTGCTGCAGGGAATAGCCTTGGCATTGTTGTAGGAGGTAGTCTTGGCAGTGGGTAGTCTTGACAGGGGGTAGCCTTGGCAGTGTTGCAGAGGGTAGACTTGGCAGTGGGTAGTCTTGGCAGGGGGTAGTCTTGGCAGTGCTGCACGGGGTATGCATCATCCTCGGTGATAGTTTTTATTTCCCTTAGTTTTTGTTTCTCTTTTATATATTCGGTTAAACACATAGAGTGCATATATGGGTTACATGTACCATTTTTGATGTAACAGTTTGAGGTGTTAAGCATTCTTTTATAAGCACTTAGTCCAAACTATTTGAAATACAAATAACTTTTCTGACTTGCAGGTAAACTGTTGAAAAATGAGACCAGCTACGCAGGAAAAGCAGAGTGCCAGAGACTTCTACGCAGAGCACTAGACATCAGAATCACACAGCTTGGTAAGTAATTGATACTATTGTATGTTGTATCTCATTGATTATATTGAAGTCATTGCAGCAGTCTGTATATCTGGACTTTAACACTCACTCAGCCCCTCACCGCGTGGGTTCGAAATCCAAGCAGGGTCATTCGGATTTTCATGTGAGGAAGCCTTCCAGCTGGCGTGCAGTAAGTTGGTGGTTCTACTCGGATGCCTCCGTGCATTCGGGGTCTTCCTCCACCGGTAATTCGCTGGACGTCGCTATATGACTGAAATACTGTCGAAGCGACGGTAAACTCAAATAGTCAAGTCAAGTCTGTCTATCTGTTTTTCAGCAGCAGATGTATGCTTATGATATTGATTAAGATTTTTCATAGGACCATTCAGAAATAATCAGAAACTTATATCTAAGCACAACTTCTTAAAGGCATTGGCTAATGGTCCAGACTGGTTTATTTACTTTACATAAATGTAGCTGGACATGAAAACAGAGGTACAGACTGTTTGCTATGTAACAATATCAGAATTAAATATGTTGTTACAATACAGATAGTGACTTACATTTTCACAAATATTTACTTTTGCAGAATTTTTACATTATAAAATAATTGTATTCATTTTATAATGACACCTTAACAATAAAACTTACATAATTTATCAATAATGTACATTTACAGCCTATGTTTACATACTTTTGGGTCCTAAGATTATGTGTCCTGGCTTTTAGACAATTGTCTATTTGTTGATATACGTTGGTAGATTACCAGTTATTCAAGGATCAATATCAAATTAATATTAATCTTCATAATGATTTTGATCCCTTAACAAATTCAATAAAAGTTACTCTTTCCATTGCACTTGATCTTTTTTAGGTTTTCGCATCGCTGGGCGAAAACCTATTGTTCTTCTTCTGTTTTTTTTTTTTTTTTATTATTTTTCCGCCGGTTTTTGTGAACGGCATATCGCCATGACAGAAAAAAGGCACAATTATGAAATTTCTACCAGTTTTTTCTACTTATATGAACTTAATCCTTACGTTGAGAAAATTTTCATTTTTGTCTTACTTTTCCCGCCAGGGGGCGTTTTGCATGAAATTTATTAATGGCTAATAACTCACTTATTTGAGGTCCGATTCAAATGCGGTTTTTTGTATTCTGTTCCTTGTTGATAGCCAAATAAAATATGATAGGTTTCGAGGGTACGTGTCGCTGAAAGTATTTGAGCTACAGAAGGTTGAAAGTTCGAACCTCGCAAAAAACTGTGCAAATGAGGGTAGGTCTACGAAAAACCTATCCATTTTTCTTAGAGATCAGAAAGATGAATTCTGTTTGCTGCAAATGATTTGCAAGACATATGCGCACAAAATATATGGGGTGGCGAATTTAAGAAATGTATGGTTTGTCCTCTGCAAATGGTCAAACTTCACTAAATTTTAGGAAAAGTAAAAGTTTCAAAAACATGTTTTTTATCGCTTCTGACTTTATTTTTTGTTAATTCTTCATGATATTTTCACAAGTTATGTATTGTTATGTCTGAAAGGGGATCACAATTAAAAATTTTAAAAATAATTGAAAAGGTCAAGGTCATGTCACGAATCTTGTGTTTTTATTCGGCCCCAAATAGCTCAAAAACTAAAAATATTTCTTTGAGAGTATATGAACAAAAGTTTTAGTTATTCAAGAGCTCTTTCCAGTGATGTTTAGTTTTTGAAGATCGGACTTGATTTGGTCATTTTACGGCAGTCCAAAGTTTGATCCTTTTTTGGAATAATTGTAAATCAGTTTTTATGCTTCAAATTGTGATATATAAGAAATAGAATGTTCGACTAGTGCGACTTGCGTACTTGATTGAACTATTTGCTGCATTGCTAGGTACCTAATGGTAAAATTTTAATCAATTTTGTTTCTCATTTTGCCGCTAGGGGGCGCTTAGCTTGAAAGCACTCTTCTACTTATAACTCAAAAAGTTAAAGCCTGATCCAAATGCGGTTTATTGCATTATGTTTCTTGTTGATAGCCTAATAAAATATGATAGTTTATAGGTATGAGTGGCTGAAACCCTTTGAGCTAGCAACGGAGGTTGAAAGTTCGAACCTCGCAAAAAACTGTGCAGATGAGGGTATGTGTACGAAAAACCTATCCGTTTTTGTTAGACATCAGATAGAATAATTCTGTTTGCTGCAAATGATTTGCAAGACATATACGCACAAAATATATGGGGTAGCCAATTTAATAAATGCATGGTTTGTCCTCTAGAAATGGTCAAACTTCACTAAATTTTAGGAAAAATTAAAATTTCGAAAAGATGTTTTTTGTCGCTCCTGACTTTATTTTTAGTTCATTCTTCATGATATTTTCACAAGTTATGTATTGTTATGTTTGAAAGGGCCTCACAATTAAAAAGTTAAAATGAAATTTCAAAGGTCAAGGTCATATTACGATAATTGTGTTTTTATTCGGCTCCAAATAGCTCCAAAACAAAAAATATTTTATTGAAAGTATATAAGAAAAGTTTTAGTTCTTGAATAGCCCTTTCCAGTGATGTTTAGATTTTGAAGATCGGACTTGATTTGGTCATTTTACGGCAGTCTAAAGTTTGATTCTATTTAGAACAATTGTAAATCAGTTTTTATGCTTCAAATTGTGATATATAAGGAATAGAATGTTCGACTAGTGCAACTTGTATGCTTCATTGAACCATTTGCTGCATTTTTAGGTACCTAATATTAAAATTTTACTCAATTTTGTTTCTCATTTTCTGCTAGGGGGCGTTGGTTAAAAGTCTGATTTTTATGCAATTTTTTGCATTCTGTTCCTTGGTGACATCAATTTGAAACAACACTAAAATATTTATGCGATATTTCATGAAAATGATAGTAATTCATTGCAACATTAGTTCGTTATAATGTTAAGTGGCATATCGCATTGTCGCGTGTCATTTTATACTGTTGTGTGTCATTTGCAATTGTTGTTTATCGAGTACGATTGTCGTATGTCACCCTCATAAAGCAAGAAACACATATAATGTTGCAGTACCCGAAGTCTGTAAAAAAAGTTTTCAAGTTAGCGACTACATTACAGACAGGTAATACTTAAAAGTATTCTTCTTGGTAAAAAGTCTGCTTAAACATTGCGACAAAAATGTTTGAAAGATCACTGTATTCAACAGTATTCAAAAAGCCATTGAACGAAGAAATATGTTTTTCGAAACATGTGACTCGTGAACTGAATGGAATTGCTTTTGTGAAAACCGATGATATCGCAATAGCGATTCTAGTTTTTTTTTTTTATTTCAAGGTATTACAATCCTCTGAAAATTCCAGTTTCATTTAACTACACTATAAGTTTAACTAAGCATGCAGCTGAATATTAATTTATAAGTTAATTCTTGTTTCATCTGTCTGTCTAGCTAACCATGAGTGTAGTTATGTATGCTTGAGTTGCAATATCCTTCTTTATTTTTACTCTATAATGTAGATCTCATGGAAGTCGAACTGTGTTTTTCTTTGATCTCAACCATAACATGTCATTGTAATTATATACTCATATTACAAAGTGAAGTGTGGGATATAAAGAAGTCTGCACCTTTAGGTTTACTCTTCTACCTGAAAAAATGAAAAAGTGGGGGCATCTGTGTCCTGTGGACACATTTCTAGTTAGTATGGCTTTCGCAAACTCAATTGAATTTTATACTGATAAACACATTTGTTAAAAAGTTTTTAAATCTGTTTACATATCTCAAGTACAAGGAAAAAAATTTAGCTCACCAGAACACAAAGCGATAAAGGTGAGCTACGTGAGTGTTAGCGAGACACCAGGTTGTAACATTACTTCTAGGTGAGCTATAATCTGATTACCCTGTGTCTGTCAAGCTGTATCTACAATATACTTTAAAAGACATCTCCTCTTAAACAATTGAATAGAAATTGACAAAACATGGCATGAATGATCCTTGGGTGACCCCTTTACATACGTAAGTTGCTGAAGTAACTTGAACCATTGCAAAACTGGTTGCTATGGCATCCAACATGATTTCACTTAAAAAAACGAGAAATCTTTCTGAAATCAATGGTCGGAATTTCCTTTGGCACAAACAATAACCTCATGGTCCTCTACTGTATTTGCTTGAGAAGTCCAGAGGAACGAATTAACAGACTCCACAGATGGTTATATTGCTAAATCTACATACATTACAAAGTAGGTATAATAAGTGGCCTCAAGGGTTTTCAAAACTTGAACAATTTTTCGGTATCTTAATTTCAGTAATGTATCTTTAACAGTGCACATAATAACCAAACTTCATGTAATATGAGTGAAGAGTGTGACTTATTATACATAATGACTTCATTATTAGTATCAGATATATAATTTATTTGAATAACTAAAGTAGATTGTATACATGTAAATGAATTCCTTAGTATAATTGCTAGAGGTCAAGTATGATATGTCTTGATTCATCTGTCTGCTTCAATGCAAGTATCAAAAAGAAATATCTGATGATGGGGCTTGTTCAAACTAAGCCTCAATCTGTCTGATTGTCTAGTACCTAGTAAGATATTAAGGACATTAAAAGCACTATATTGCTAATAGCATTTCCTGTCTGCCTCCTCCTAATATTCTTGCCTATAATATATTTAGGGGCTGACCATAAAACTCTGCTCTCTCCTTCTATCTATATATACATTTAAAATAGTTCGCGGTCAGCCCTTTGCTTATTTCAATCTTTACAATTATTTATCAGCTGACCACTTAAGTTTTTTTTTTTTTTTTTTTTTTTTAATAAAGGATGCAAAATTATCTTTGATTTACCATACTTACAAGATACATGTAAAGGTAGATAGATTGATGGATCCGTTGATTGTAATGTTTGTTTGTTGGGTTTAACATCCCACCAACAGTATTTCAACCAATTCTGAAACTATATGTACCCTTATGCTGAGCACCAAGCAAGGGAGCTATACCTGTACCATTTCTTTATGACTCAGTATGTCATGGCTGGGGATTGAACCCACAACCTCCTGCTCCCAAGGTGGATGTTTTAACCACTCAGCCACAGGCAATCGATAGATTGGTTGATTGATAAGGTAGATTTATCTATCGATTGATTGATTGATTGAAAGATTGGGCAGATTGATGGGTTGATTGATCGATAAGATAATTTCCCATCTTCAGGTGTAAAGTTGTTGTTTTTTTAACTTCAATAAACAGGCAGAGACAATATATATACAGTACATATATATCCATTGTAATGTTATAAATGCCAGTTTAACACAATTCAGACCCCATACCTAAAATCTCTGATTAGATATTAATTGTAATATAGCTACTGTACAATCTTATAAAATGTAGTACCGGTATCTTACTAAATTTAACTCTCCTATTATACAACTTTATAATGAATCTCTACTTAATTAATAAAAAAACAAAAACAAGAACAACAACAAAGCTGCAAACAAAAACACCCTTCTAAGGACACTCATTAAATCGGTAATGTAAACAGATACAGTTTATGCCTTGTTTTTATTTGTGTATAGGAGTCAATATGTTAATCAGGTAGCTTGATCTTATAAAGTATAGATTTCTGTCCCAAACATCAGAACATCAGATATGATACAGTCTATGTAATCTCCATTGTTTTTTGTACGTAAGTCAATCTGTAGTTCTTGATACCTTTGAATAGCTCCTCTGGGATCTTTAGGTGCAATTTATATTGGATCCAAACAAAGGGTCTGGTATAAAATGTATATGTCTATTTAGGGACTTGCATATTGTTTTAACATACATGTTTGAACATCAGTACTAATCACCCAATGTTTGAGATAGGGAATTCAGTTTTCCAAAAGGAAATTAAGTTTTCCAGGAAAATGGATATCGAGCAATGGATAGCAGAAATGACTAATGGTGATACTTTTTATTTTATTTTGAAGAATATTTTTCTAATGTATTGCAAATCAAGGATTAATTAAAATGTAAAAAATTGTTTCGTATGTTTCTTGTGGATTTAAGTCTTGATAAGAAGGAAGTGAGCATCAGATTCAGCTTAATCTCATGTACAATGTATGTTCACATACTGACTCTCATGTGATTGGTTAACTTAAACCTTCACCTCATGAAAATTCATGAACAAAATTATGATTTGATAAATACTATTAACCCTTTCCCTCATAGAGGACACCATGAAAAGACCTATGTGAACAGCATAAAACCAGATCAGCCTGCGAGTAACTCGCAGGCTGATCAGGTTTTATGCCGTTCGCTGCTCCTCAGTGGTCTGGTAATGAGGATTTTGTAATTAAATTTGGTAAGGTTTAACTGTGGTTTTCTGCAGATCAGGCTTTATGTGGTACCTTTGAGTGCGTCAAAATGAGTCTATATGAGGGAAAGGGTTAAATTACAGAAGTTAAAATGATATATGTACTGGTAATAATAGGTTCTTCTTTGCCACACAAACTGTGTAGAAACTGAGCTACAATATTGTATGAGCAAACAGAGGACACCCTGAGAAGACAGCTCCTATAGGTGCAGTCAGATCGGGGTCTTCTCTGTTTGCCAATGCGTCAAAATGAGTCTATAATTGCGAAGAAAAGGGTTAAATAAAATTGTAGGTTCAGTATGACTAATGAATATCATATACCTCACAGCAGTATGCCAAATTTCTCACGTTTCAGTTTGGCTAAGTTTCAGTAGTTATTTGCCAGGACCTTTAAGGCTATTGTGATAGACTTTAAAGTGAACAGTATTTTGAGCAGGAGTCTAAAAAATGCAAAAGGGGATTTTTTCTGTTTAGTCATTAGTCATGATCAAAACCTTCATGTGGTAAATTTCAAATTTTGTTCATACTTAACTGAAACACAGGACATCATTTTGTACATTAGTTCTTTGATTTCCATAATCAGCAGACCCCCCTAGGTTATAAATGTAATAGTTGTTCATGCAGCATTCTCAGAGGCAATTTGCACACACAAAATAGTTCCAATGTGTTTTGTAGTCTCGTAATGCAGTGTAAGGGGAAGGTACCCTGCTCATTCTTATGAAGTAAGCTCTTTTTTGGAAAAAATACTTCTTGCAATGCATTTATAGAGCAAAATAGTGATTTGTATTCGGACACATCAATTTTATCGAAATGGTCAAATTTATAAGTGTATATATATGACTTTCATTTGGAATTAACAGAATTTATGTCTGAACTGATCTTCTTTGCGTTATCTTCATTTGCTTGTAACACGGCCAAGGTAGTTTTCTGTGGAAAAGTACCCATGTTTAAACTGAAACATTGTACCACACACATTTTTTTTTTTTGAATTTTCTTTTATTTTCAAAAAAACATACAATTTCGCATACATATATCCAATTCATAAAACATGTATTTCATTTTTTCAGAAAATAGATATATATATTTTAGTTTTATCTTAAGCACAAAGGTGATAGAAAAAAGACAACAACAATAGAGTATCTAGTGTTGACTCAGCATAATAAAAGGGTAGACTTAACTGTATAACATAGTCAAATAGCTTTCTGAAAATTGTTATTGTTCTTTTCTTAAAATTCTACAATTCACACACATTTTAGTGGGTGGAGTTTCCACCCCTATGCATTAACTGATGAAAAACCATGCAGTTATCCAGATAACTGCACAGTATTGGTGGACCATGCAGGTATCCAGATAACCACACGGTAATGGTGGACATCTGGTTTATCAAATATCTACACAGTATTGTGACCACTCAAAATAATTGTATTCTCGATACGATTCCTGTAGGTGGTCCTCAGTATTCATCCTTATACAGAGTGTGCAAATCATTTTTTTTCCTCAACTTTTTTTTTTTTTTTTCAGACCATTAGATCTACATATTTTCTATATTTAGCCATAAAATATTGAAATGAAGTAGACATTAGCAGTGTGGCCATACAACGTGGTATGTTATGTCATTTTAAGCTGGCACAAGTAAC
Organism: Solen grandis; assembly: GCA_021229015.1. Classification (NCBI taxonomy): domain Eukaryota; kingdom Metazoa; phylum Mollusca; class Bivalvia; order Adapedonta; family Solenidae; genus Solen; species Solen grandis. The sequence continues at coordinate 58,531,755 of CM037789.1, read as the reverse complement.
AAATTTTGCATCGACTCGGAGAAGAAAATGCTTTTGCTAATTTTTACTTCACTTTTTTAATAGGATATAGTGCATTTGAAGCAAAAAATTGTTCCTTGCTCACAGACCCTAATGATTCTTTGTTTTATGTAAAGGATTTCCAAACACTCTGGAAACCCTTCAAAGCACATCACTAATAATGTTCTCCAAGTATTAGAAACTGACTGATTTGGTTTCACTGAATTTCAGATCCAGGGTCAAACGTGAAACTAATTCAATACATCCTTCTCAATTCAATGCGAAACTGTAAAGAAAAATTTTCCTTTCACTGATTGGTCATTTTCATGGGATTTCTCTTTGATAGCCACAGCACTCTATATTTGGGATCATCTGCATAAAAAAAGTCACGTGACCGTAGTACCGCCTCCTTCCTATATTTGGCCATGTAACAAGTCATAATATTGCACTGGCTTCACTCATGATCTTGTTTAATCCGCCCACATGCTCGCACTCATATATATATAGTGTGCAGGTTAATCAAGCTCAACTCGTGAAATCCATGCAATATATTTTACTTAACTGTATTGCCACACTTTTAGTGGCACTTTTGATGGGATGGAAGGTGTTGGTAGTAGCCATGGCAGCCATAGACAAGGGGAGATCACTAGTGTTTTATTTAAGGGGAATAAAATGCATGGGTACCTAAGAGGTAAATTTCTACCTGCCCCATGCAGTTCTATATACAAGCTGTTGGTAGCATTCAGATCATATGTAAGCAATTTTGAAAAAACAGCGAAAGCCTTGTCTTGAGACTTATAATTTTGTACATTTCCAATGGTTACAACATAGTCTACACACGTTAAGTAAGTCATTGGTCTATTGCATGTTCCATATATAAATACCTTTATCTCAGCCTTGTTAGATACCTGGATTGTCTTAATCCCCACAGTTTGAGGTAAATCCTACACACAGATGATAAAGGACTAGGGCAAGATTCTCTGACAATCTGGTTAATGACACAGTATTTATCAGAACGAAAACATCAGATTAAGGTGGTTAGACTCTATCTACATGAGTCAAAATGATGGTTTGATCATCTTGCTCTGTTATAATAATTATACCCCCTGGTGAGCTTCACATTGTTCCATCTTATCCTACACTCACATTACAAGTTTTGTAATATTTGTTGATATAAATGTCTTCACACTATGAATAATGATTTATCATGATAAGGCCAGTCAGCAGAAAACTCTGTCAAGGATTTTGGAAGAATGTATATCCTTTTTCTTTGTCAAAGCAGTACACAGGGGTACAAATCACCTTCAGTTATATTTTATATTGGCATCATGTGGGTCATGTCAGACATGTTAAAAATACAAATAAAAGGCTGTATATATACATGTGTAATGACTATTTGCTACTCAGTTGTGTAGTTTAAATTTTTTTTTAAAAAATTTTTTAAAATTTTTAATTTCATTTTAAAAAATGGTTCTGTTTTGTTTTTATTTATTTATCAATTTTATTTCTTTAAAAAAAAAAATTCTTTATTCAACTTTACTTCTTTTATTTAGATGAGTTTTACATTTAATGTCACAGTTCATTTGTAATCACATATAATTCAGTGGTGTAAAATTCCTAATATTATTAACTTGCCCTTCAATTAATATGATTTTTCACCTGCCTTGCATTCACTAACCATGGTGAGCAGGTGAGTGGAATTTTACACATCCCTGCATTAGCAGAGAGAGAGATTGTAGGCTAGCTACTATGAAAGAGAAAGAGAGATTGTAGGCTAGCTTCTATAAAAGAGAGAGAGAGAGAGAGAGATTGTAGGCTAGCTTCTATAAAAGAGAGAGAGAGAGAGATTGTAGGCTAACTTCTATAAAACAGAGAGAGAGAGAGAGATTGTGGGCTAGCTTCTATAAAAGAGAGAGAGAGAGAGAGAGATTGTAGGCTTATATAGCTACTATGAGAGAGAGAGAGAGAGATTGTAGGCTAGCTACTATGAGAAAGAGAGAGATAGAGAGAGAGAGAGATTGTAGGCTAGCTACTCTGTGTGAGAGAGAGAGTGCAGGCTACTATGATCATGTATCACTATGTTAGTTCATTCATTGCTCTGTTAACTATAAGTATTGGGTCCTTGAAGTTGTATGCTTTATCATCACTTACATTGTAACAGTTATTTCTTTTATCAACAATTGACTAAGATCTGATAAGTCTTCAAGTGAAATGACAGATAATCCTTGACATATCTGAAGAATTTGGACTCATCCTGTCCAGACTATTGCCCATGTTTTATGATTGATAATTTGTCTCTCAGTGTGAAATGTTGTCCTTGTCAATCTATACTGTCAGAGTCCTTGGCCCCAAAGATCTGATAATCAACTGTGTATTGATCTACTATCATGTTATACCATGTGTTAGATTTTTTCAAAGTTTCTACTACAGGTGAAATTCCTTTATGTTTCTAAATTCACTGGATAGAGAAAAAAAAACTGAAAAAATAATCAAAAGTAGTTATATTTCATTTTCATTTTTCATATTTTCAGATTGAAAGTCATTAAAGTTACAATGAAAATGTACTACTAATATGATTGCCGTTGCATATCTTTTGTATCAAAAATAAAAATGAATTGATGAAAAGGAAAATATCAATAAATCATGAATCTAAAAGCTTTTGTTGCATTCAAGTTTAATATTTTCTATACAGTCAATGATTTTTCTTTAGCATTAAAATGGAGCCATTAAAGCAGCTAATAATTAGCTAATAATTATATAATGGCAATTAAGAAAACTAAGTCCAATTTTTGGTATCATTTTCACATTGTTCATTCCTTATTTAGCCCTTCACTTTACTATAGACTTATTTTGACGCATTAAAAACAGAGCAGATCCAGATCAGACAGCTCCTTCCAGACAAGTCTGATTAAGGTCTCCTCTGTTTGCTCTTACAATATTTCAGCTCAGTTTTACACAGTTTGCATTGCAAAGGAAAATCCATTGTTTAAATACACTATTTAAATTTCAGTCAATTAAACTCATTAAGTTCAAGATTTTTACATGAATATTCATGAGGTAAAGGGTTAAGAGGTATAATAGTATACATTTAATTCACAAGCAGTTGGATTTTAAATACATGCAGACAGTCGAATATTTGATCTCCAATATGCCACACGTGAAGTCTATACACTTTCAACCTCTGACCTCTTCGTATAATCCAGGCTTTAATATTAGACTATGCTCCTTCTACTTGAATAAAAATGTCACAGTATTGAATTCGACTTGTGAACCATTTGTTGATTGTATCATTATTTATGACACCAGTCTATTATAAGTGATCTACTAACTGTAGAACATGGCAAAATCTGAAGATCTAGGTGATTTAATATTTGAAAAAATGGTGGAAAATCTGTGTCAGTGATAAGTCAAATTATTGAATTTATAGGAAAATATTGGAAATTTCATGTACTGTGTTTATTCTGAAGATACTTTTGGTGTTTGGATTTTGTGAACTCTATTTGGAAATATAGTTGATTGAAATGGATAAATATTGGGGTGTATTTGAAAGGAAGAAATGAATGAGCTCTGTAGTTTATTAAAAATAATTTTCTCATGGAATGTCACTTGTAAGGTAGTGACTCTTGATTAATACAAGTAGAAAATTTGGATTTTATTAAAAAAATATACTTGTTATAAAACTTGTAATACAATTTAAACCTGTATCCCTTATTTTTTGGTAAATAAAAGGAGGTGAAATGATGAAGGGGAAAATTATAGCATCCGATTTCTGTTAATACAGTAGTGTTTCTAAAATGCTAGATGTTTCGTCAGAATCTACCTGAAGTTTTGAATATCAGATGATCGATGTATAGACTTTAAAGTTTTAGATCAAAATAAAGTTTCAAGCTGAAATGTTTGTATAATGTTAATCTGCATAAAACATATGCTCATGTTGTATTTCAAACATAAGAATTTGAAGTTGTTACCCTGGTTAATTATTCTGCTTACCAGTAATTGAAATAGATCATTATTTCATGAAAATGAATATCTCTGAAAATTTGGTCAAATCTGTTGACTCAAGTGATTCTTGATATCAATTCATCGTGCCTTTTAATGATCACTTCTAAGATTTCAAGTGTTAAGAGGCATTTATTTATATCAGTAATTACACTTAACAAGCTATCAGACACTTCATGAAACTTTCAAGTCTTGAAATGTCAACATTTTCTTTAACAAGTTATAATAAGTAAAAAGCCTGCATTATGTAACACCTAGCAAGTTTGATTTAAATTAATGCAAATAGAGAATTAATTTAGTCAGAGCATGGCTTATCTATGGCATATAAATAAGTTTTACCTGGGTCAAAGGATTGTCAGGAGTTCATTAACAATCATTAGGAGATTGGTGTTTTGAGTAGTGTTCAATGATTAATATTGTTACACATGTATTGGGGCTTCCAAAGACTGCATTATACTTGTCTGCATATCGATATTGGCCTGATAAAAGGTTATTGAATATTAGTCGAGGATATAAAAGATTTCAGTGGATGCAAGATTGATAGAGAAATGATTGATAAAGAACAAGATTAAAGATTAATCTACATGGATTTTTTTTTATCCATTCACAGCTCTTAAACACATTATCAAATAGCTTGAATGGTTTTAAAAGCTAGACTCTATGTGTGTAAGTGCATATAACAGGTGACATTTTTCATTGCTTTATTTGACAGACTGTTGTGATTTTAAAACGAATGTTGAAGCAAACAATCATAAACAAGAAGCATTTTGAGTAGTCTGTGAGAAGCTCACTGCTTATCTTTTAAAAAAAAAGAGAATCCATTGATCAAAATCTTCACAACCAAGACGGTACTGATGGATTTTTAAGCCTCTAAGAGCCTGTAAGAGATTTTCGATAAATCTCTGTAGACAAGTGTTTGGAACAGTGAAAAAGCATCTAACATACTGGTAGCTGATTGACAGAACAAAGCTTCTTATGACCAAGATTTGTCATGTGTGACAAATGAGGAAGTTTATGATGCCAGAGTGCCAGTTAGAGATTGTTTGTGCCAGTCTGGTGCACGGAAGGGAGAAGATGAAAAGGAAATGAATGTGCTGATCAAGTTAGAGTGTTCATTGTGAATAGTGACCATGTACACAACAATATATACCACTTTAACTGGAATACCGGTGGAAAAACTGAGGATTCCAGGTAAATATCCTCAATATCCTCATTTGAAGTTTTCATATTTTATTTTTTGAAGTGTTCTCAATGGCCAAGAGATTATAGTTACTATTAAACTTACTTTCCTTTTTAAATTAAGAAAGAAGTTGCAATATCAAGTGTCTGAAAATCAAATAATATTTAGTCGTTCAAAACTCACATCAAACCTTTGCCTTCTTGAATATCTTCAGAAGTTACTTATTTAACAATGTTTCTTTCCTGATAGAGCTATACTTGAATCAGGCATGGCGCATCCTGTCTTGTTATATCCTGTATCCGAGAGCAGTGTATTTGTTTCAATGTGTTGAAAACTATAATTTTGTGTAGGATCAAGTAACAAACAAAGGATAACATAGAATTGTAAATGAGATAGGTGAAAGCAAGTAAAAGATCACTGGAAACCCATTACCTCTTGAAAATTCATGGTACAAATTATATGAAGGACATGATGATTATCAATTTATTGAACTTTAAATGAATGTTAAATAAAACAATGATTTTTTCTTTCCATGCAGACTCAGTGTAGGATCTGAGCTAAAATATTGTATAAACAGGGAAAACCATGATCATAGCAAACCTGGAAGGAGCCAGCCCATGTGAGATAAAGGGTTGCTGGGTAACATAAATGCAATACTGGCATCGGTGACTTTTTAATGCACAAACTTAATTTTTACGAAATAAAGGCTACACAGTAATCACATCTTTTGTCATGTTGAGTCCCACTGTGTCACACCTCATTTAACAAATTCTTATACTGCAGTTAGTCAGTGTATTAATCACTTTCCGTGATAATTCATGTTGGATATTTGGTGTGGAACATGATGTTGCTTGCAAGGGTATAAATCATTGTCATTGATAGCACTAGTTTGATTCATACTGACTGTTACATGCCTTTTTTGCTTTAGTCCCATCAATGAGTCGCTCGGCACGACATGATATTTTTGGTACTGGTTGTCACTCCGTAGGGGATATCGCCAAATCGAAAGTAGAACGATATCACAAATTATGGGTACACATATCTGGACTATTTTTGCTTTAATCAGAGTGGATAGAGTCATAAAATGTTTAACCCATAGGACATACAGCCTATCAATAAGTTTCACAAACATGTGTTTTCTCTGAGGCCATGGTACGAGTTTTGCCCAAGATAATTTAATGCAGCTAATCAGCTTTATCTTAGATTAAAATTAACCTCAGATTGAAGTAATTGGATTTTTAACGCCACCTGGTTTACGTTAAACCCTAAATTTTCTCATTTATTTTTTCTTTCGACAACCATTGGAGTGTAGATCCATTATAATTTGCTCCATCTCCATTTTGACATGAAATCCAACTATGACATTATCCAAAAATATATATTTTGTGATCTCAATGTTTATTTGCACACAGAATTATACATGCAGTGTGATCCAATTCAAAGAATAATATATTCCAAATATTGTTTTATAGTGAAGCTTCCTTGTAACAGCACAAATTGTGACAGTGAGACATTCAGGCTTATCAAGTTTTATACCATATAATTCTTTTCAATGCAGGAACTCTGAATTTTGAAAATGGCTTTGCCAGTCTTGATTTGAGACTTCAATCATTAAATTCTTTACAAAGTTCTTTCCTTAATAGCTCTTGACTTTAAAAAGTGGACATACAATAATGCTAGTTTTTGTATACAGAAGTGCAACTTTACAAAATATTTGCATATAATCATTTGAACACGGTAATCTTTATTAACCTTTTTAGCTCACCTGAGCATAGCTCAGGGTGAGCTTTTGGGAGACTTGATTGTCCGTCGGCCGTCGTCCGTCGTCCGTCAACAATTTGATGTTTACACACTAGAGGCCACAATTTTGATCCAATCTTCCTCAAACTTGGTCAGAATGTTTGTCTTGATGATATCTTGAACCCTTTCGAAAATGGGTCAGGTTGGATCAAAAAGTAGGTCAGTAGGTCAAATCTTAGAAAAATCTTGTCGTCCGTCAACAATTTTGATGTTTACACACTAGAGGCCACAATTTTGATCCAATCTTCCTCAAACTTGGTCAGAATGTTTGTCTTGATGATATCTTGAACCCTTTCGAAAATGGGTCAGGTTGGATAAAAAAGTAGGTCAGTAGGTCAAATCTTAGAAAAATCTTGTTTACACACTAGAGGCCACAATTTTGATCCAATCTTCCTCAAATTTGGTCAGAATGTTTGTCTTGATGATATCTTGAACCCTTTCAAAATGAGTCAGGTTGGATCAAAAAGTAGGTCAGTAGGTCAAATCTTAGAAAAATCTTGTTTACACACTAGAGGCCACAATTTTGATCCAATCTTCCTCAAACTTGGTCAGAATGTTTGTCTTGATGATATCTTGAACCCTTTCGAAAATGGGTCAGGTTGGATAAAAAGTAGGTCAGTAGGTCAAATCTTAGAAAAATCTTGTTTACACACTAAAGGCCACAGTTTTAGGCAATCTTCCTCAAACTTGGTCAGATTGTTTGTCTTGATGATATCTTGAACCAGTTTGAAAATGGGTGGGGCCGGACCGAAAAGTAGGTCAATAGGTCAAATCTTAGAAAAATCTTGTTTACACACTAAAGGCCACAGTTTTGGTCTAATCATCCTCAAACTTTGGCAGAATGTTTGTCATGATGATATCTTTTGTGGATGGGGTCAGAAAATTCCTGAACATTGTTTCACCTCATCATCTTAATTCTAAAGCAATCTGTTTTGTACAGGCAATGAATGATACTTTTCTCAGGTGAGCGATCTAGGGCCATCTTGGCCCTCTTGTTCCTTATGTAGGAGTGTTGAAATGCAACAGGACCTGTCTGATCAGTGTCTCCCCTTTTTACTTATACAATTAAATAGTGTAGCTTAGATTCTACACTGTCAACATAGCAAAAAAAAAAAATCCATTGTTTGATATATCATTTAAAGTTCAGTAAATTAATATGTTAATATGTATGAACTCATAAATTTGAACATGAATATTCATGAGTGAAAGGTTAATAGGACATGTTGACCATGAACTGTTCTAAGTGCATAATTATAGAAAAAGAAGAAGATGGAAAAGTTTTGCTGTCAGCTGTCAATTTTTGGATGGGTTCATCTATGAAAATTTTCATCCTTTAAATGGATGGTGTCCAGGTGGGTGTCTGCGGGCATCAGGCGTCCACTCAGATTGATCTTTTTATTATTTATTTGCTATAACTTCTATGTCTTTCAATGGATGGCTTCAATATTTGGACAGTTGCTTAAGTGGATGGACCTCTTCATTATGCAGTTGACCTTGACATTTGATGAAATAAAAGCCTGAAAAAAAGCCATTCCATCAGGTCATGTTACTTTAAGCAATTATGCATGAAGGTTGATATGTTCAGTGCTGAAAAACAGCGACAACCAAAAAACACATATTTTGGTTAATTTCAACATTGTCGAACATACTTTTTACTAAAAATACACCGAATCACACGTCTGAATTAAAACCCTGTATCAAAACATTGCAGGGAATCACTGTAAAGATTGGCCCATTTCTGAGGCAACAATTTTTTTTACAAGTTTCAATATGCTACAGGCATTCACTGTAAAGATTGGCCCATTTCTGAGGCAACTATTGTTTTAACCGTTTCAGTATCCTACAGGCATTGCTGTAAAGATTGGCCCATTTCTGAGGCAACAATTTTTTTACCCGTTTCAATATACTACAGGCATTCGCTGTAAATAAAGGATATGAAATAATAGAATCAAAATGTATAACTTTTGATCTTTAATCTGTTGCATAACTAAACCAGTAAAAGATTATTAATTGTATTCTCATGGAAATTAAGTATAAACCGGCTTAATATAAAAAAATTGGATTTTGGCTGGGTTTGGGGGTTAAAAGTACTGGTTCAAATACTTTAGATATAGATGTAAATAAGGTTACTGTGGATATGCTTTTACTGTTGTTCTATTACTTAGCACTAATTATTGTTGGTTTAATTCAAGCCTGCTCTCATCATAATTTTCACTCTGTCGTCTGTTTGTCTATTCATCCATCTCAGACCAGATCTTTCATAGCCATTATTTGTAAAGCGCATTTTAGATATTCACTTGATAATGATGCACACACAGGAAACATTTGTTCATGACATAACAGTGGTCGTAAAGTCAATAATTAATGCTCATAACATTAATAGCTTATTCAGTAGTGCCAGCTTTATGTATCTCAATAAAATTGACGTTCTGTTCAGTGTCGAGCCATGGTATATGGAAAACTCATCAAAATTGCAAATTTGTTATCCGTCATCATTTAAAATGCCATTGGAATACAACAGTAATTTGACAGTTTAACATAACAAGGGCAGTTATCTTACAGGACTTCCTTGTTTCATTTATTTCACATTATTTCCAAGATACATATTTCTTCACATCCGCCCATCAGATAGGTGCAGGGTCCTACATTCAGTTTAGACTGGGTCTCTTTCATATATCCAACCTGAGCAATTGACCTTAGACTGTACATATCATAAATGTCCAAGATGACGTATAGATGTGTACTGACAAAATATTATTTATCATTTGTAAACATTGTTCAGGGTATGGGATAAAGTGTATTTCTAATGACCCTGCTGAAAGGATGCCGGTCTTTATGTCGGAAATATCAAAAACCAGTGACCATTTCTCAATAGTATCTCTCTTCAGAGACGTTTGTAGCCCTTATAGGTGTTAAACGGGAATTTAAATTGTTTGCAGAGCAAATAATGAATATGTTTAGACTGGTCATTTGTCAAGTGCACTTTCTTCAAGTTTTTTTCATTTTCACTTGAGAACCAGTCCTATTGATATATAAAGCCATTTAGCACTGTGTGGTATTGAATTATGAGAGGCTGTTTTAGTTTTGAAATGTATAGTAATTTATTTGTGTCAGCTCTGAAATACACCTGTCTGTAAATGAGGTCATTTGAAAAGCACTTACGTGCTCGAGTTCCACAAACAATATTTAGCACTAAGAAATACTTGAATCCTTAAATTGAGTAAAAACACATTCCACCATTCCTATTTAAAGATTATATAAGTACATGACTAAGTTGACGTTGTTTCCTTAATAGCTAACTATATTTGTTAAGAAATGAAATGTTTGGGTAATATAACTTTAGAAACAAGAATGATGAAATGCAACCTAATTATTTTAGTGTTACTTAGTGCTTAGTATTGTTTGAGAAATTCAAGCATGAAGGTAAGAGGTATTTGCTGATATCTTGCAAGATCATTATTATCATTTCATTCCATAGTTGGTCTCAGATATAGAAGATAGCAAGTTGCCATGTTAAAACTGTTTATCCCTTGACTTCAAGAATATTCATGTACAAGTTAATGACTTGATGATAGTAATTTACAGACTTTTAAGTTGGTACATGAAACAAAAGATTTTCTTTGCAGTGCAGACTGTGTAGACTATGACCTACAATATTGTTTAAGCAAACAGAAGAGACCCTGATCAGATAGTTCCTATAGGAGCTGTCTGATCTGGATCTGCTCTGTTTGCCAATTTGTCCCGATCTGGGTCTGCTCTGTTTGCCAATTTGTCCTGATCTTGGTCTGCTCTGTTTGCCAATGTGTCCTGATCTGGATCTGCTCTGTTTGCCAATTTGTCCTGATCTGGATCTGCTCTGTTTGCCAATTTGTCCTGATCTGGATCTGCTCTGTTTGCCAATTTGTCCTGATCTGGATCTGCTCTGTTTGCCAATTTGTCCTGATCTGGATCTGCTCTGTTTGCCAATTTGTCCTGATCTGGGTCTACACTGTTTGCCAATGTGTCAAAATGAGTCTATTTGAGGTAAAGGGTTAATATCTATGATGATGTTTAAAATGAATAAAAAAATGTATTTGAAGAAATCATGATCAGCAAATATTTCTTCTTTTTTTTTCAATGATTTTCTTCATTTCTTCATCTCTGTATCTCCTCAATTCTTGGAAATTCTCTGTTGTGGCCCTAGTTTTGGCTGAAATGTATGTACTTTATTATAAATTAAGTTTAAGGTTGGACAAACAAACTATAGAAAGTTTTGTACATATTTCAGATTTTTGATACCAACAGGTTACCATGGTATTAAATGTACACCATAGAATTGGAAGCTCACTGATCATGAATTAGTATAGAAACTCAGACAGTAGAGGGGTCTTTGGTCAATCATCTCATCTTCGATACACTTTTTAGCTTGTCTGTTTCATAGAAAAAGTAGAGATATTATGATTGCTGTGCCGCCGTCGTTGGCGTTGGCGTCATGCAAAAACTCTAATGTAGCCCATTACTCAACCACTTTTAAGGGTATCAACACTAAACTTTGGATACTTTATAATCATGATAAGGCACGGTTGTAAGACAAGGGGCATTATTCTGAAATCTATATTTTCAGAGTTAGGCCCCTTTTTAACTTAGAATTTTAGTAAAAATTGCTTATTAAGTAGAATGTATTGAAAACTATGAAAGTTATCAACACAAAACTTTGAATACTTGATAATCATGACAAGACACAGTTGTAAAACAAGGGGCATTATTCTGAAAGCTATTTTTTTGGAGTTATGCCCCTTTTTAACTTAATTATTTTGTCAAAATTGCTCATTATGCAGAATGATAGGTATCAACACAAAGCTTGGAATACTTGTTAATCATGACAAGGTGCAGTGGTAACCCAAGGGCATCATTCTGAAAGCAATATTTTTGGAGTTATGCTCCTTTATAACTTAGAAATTTGGTCAAATTTAGTAGAATGTCTTGAAAACTATAAAAGTTATCAATACAAAACTTAAAATTCTTGATAATCATGACAGTGTGCAGTTGTACGACAAAGGGCATTATTCTGAAAGTCATATTTTTAGAATTATGTCCCTTTTTAATTTGAATTTTGATCAAAGTAATTATATTGATTTGAAAACTATGAAAGATATAACAAAGAAACTTTAAATACTTGATAATCATGACAAGGTGCAGTTGTAAGACAAGGGGCATTATTCTAAAAGGAATGTTATGCCCCGTTTTAACATAGATTTTTTTTTTAAATTGTACTTATTCAAAGCAATTAATTTCTTCTACGCAAAGTAACTCTTTATACCTTATGGTGTTCAAACTTTAAATCTAAAATATGGCATCCCATTGTTGACATGTAAAACAGACAAATATTGGCACCGCTCTGCGGAGCTCTAGTTAATCCTTGCTACGCTTGAATGCTATACCTTAAGGTTAAAGGGTTAATACTGTATAGGTCCTTAACTTCTCATAATGAATGAAGGAAATATATCTGAATGTGATACATCTTTTGCACATTTACAAGATGTTCTATTGTAAGGACATGAAAAATACTGTGTTGAAAAAAAAAAAATTTGAATAAAATAAAAAAGCAAGAGAGAAAAAAATAGAATCATAGAGAGAAAAAAAAGTTAATCAAAATCCAATACTGCAGTCTTTACAATTAACCTTAGGATTGTGGAAAAATTCCTCACTTACAGTTAGGAAACAAAGCAGTCTGAAAAATATCATTCTGTTGAATATTTGTGCATTATTTTTATTGTGTTACCTGCCGTAAGCAGAGGTGACACATAGGGATAACTTTTCCATTGTCTGTCCATCACACTTTTTCCATCATGCTTCTGCAGAAGACACACGTGTTCCAGAGAACACTCTTGTTATCATTATAGCTGTTATTTCATTTCATTATTTCAGGTGGGGACCACATTGAGACCAGATCAGTAAGACAGTACCTGAATAACCTTGAGGCTAATTTGAAGGGATCCAGGAACTATGACTCTCGTTCATCTGAGAGACCCTACAGCTCTCTGTCATGGAGGGGTAACGACCTTGCAAACATGGAGAAACGGTCTCGTCTTCAGTCGGGGAAGTCCAGCACTTACGCACAGTCTTCAAGACCCGGCAGTATAATGTCACGCACAGGAAGTCATTTCTCGCATGCAGGGAGCCAGGCTCTGTCTCGTCCAGTCAGTGGCCAGCTTGAATCACCGCCTGGAATTATGGGGCAGAAAACCAGCTCTGTGTACATTCCAGCTTCAGAAAGGCTGCTGATGGAATCCAGCAAGCCAAGGTTACTGCACAGAGAGAGCATGGACAGGAAGTTAAAAGGGAAAGGGTCTTCGCCGGCACTGTCGCCACATTTATCACCTCATGCTGGGACGCATTCCCCTGATGACCAGAAGCAACAGCTTAGCATTGAAATAAATATGCATGAAACTACAGAACAGAATGCTGATATACTAGACAGTTTCTGTGACGAAAACGACAAGACTGCTGTTAAGTTTAGACAATCCCCAAAACTAACAAGCAACCATGTGGATGAACCAGTCGGTAGAGAGACTCCCCCACAGAGGTTGTATAGAAGATACGGAAGTCCACAAACTATGGATACTGCACGTAGCGGAGAATCTGTTCTTGGACGTGTGGGTGATGTTTATTATGGTAAACTTGGAGAGCCGTTAATGAGGAAGAATTCCACAACAAAACCAAAGCGACCAGTAGGTAGTGCAAGAAGTGCCAGAAGTGCTGGTAGCTCTCACTACACAACTGCTTCAGCCATGTCCATGGCAAGCACCAAAAGTCACAAGTCAACTTGTGACATTCCACATGGGCCGCATAGCATACACATCAGCAATGCCAGGACCACAACTATGGGCCCACATAGTTCTGTGAACAGTCTGTTAGGGGAACCAGGGAGGCGAGACATTTCTAAAGGTATACATCACAAATCTGCCTGGTATCATGTGCCAGGACGATATAGCACTGCCAAATCTAAAATCCCACCAAAACGTTCTCAAGTGACAGAGTCTGCGAAAACTTTGAAAAAGAAAATACCTGCAACCGAGCGTGATCCCTATGTATCATTTATGAGAAGTGACTATCGTAAAAATAATCCAAACAATCCACAGGCTAGCTATATAGGAAAGGGAGGTCATTCCTGCAGTAAAGGGCAGGCAGTTCCACCTTACCCGCGATATGATAAGAAACAATATGTTGTGTGCGATCAGTGTAGAGTTGAGGCAGAAGAGATTCTGGCTGAAAATGAAAGGGAGCTGGTGAATGTGGTGCAGGAAGCTGGAATAGAAGGGGAGGTAACTCTGGCACCAACTGTAAATGGATTATCTCCCCCTGACCGACCAAGGCAGGTCAGTTACATGCTGGAGGAGCCGATGAGTCCCTATGAGATGGATTACATGCAGCCACACTCTGGTCCTGTTGTGACATTCAATGATGCTGTAGTAATGAACTGAATAGGTGTAGATTGTAAACCCCTGCACTTTCCATTGAAACCCCTTTTCCTGTTGTTAAGCGCATGAGCAGTGGAGGTATCAGATTCACTCCTGTTAAGGGTGAGAACACACTGCTGATTTTGTTATCTTCTTTTATATCAAATGAAGAGCTTCAGAAGACATTTTCTTTGTTAGACTTGCTCTTTATATTGGACTTGACCAATATTACTTTATATTTTAACATTTCTAGCAACGAATGTGTACATTTAATTTTTCTCCATGTTTTCAAAATTTTCCTTTGTCAGACTTACCATAAGTTATATAAATCTTAAATGAAGTTCAAGACATTGTGACCTACTTAATATAATTACATTTTTTTTTTCCATTTGTTTTAAACATGGGTACTGTATGGGTTATTTATTTCACTAAGGGTTTATTTTTGCTAAGGTATATTCACGTTTTTTTTTAAAAAATTCTATAAGAATAAAGCATTCAAGTTAGTTTTATAATTATGATTTGATTTGTTTGAAGCAGATTTTTGAATCTAAGAACATTGTTTTTTGGGGAAAATACAAAAAAAAGAAAACATCAACAAAAATAAAAACAGCAACGCTAAAGCCCTATTAAGTAAAAAGAAATTGACCCTTATTTTTTCTTTAACCTACTCAGACTTTGTCATCTCAGTGTGATACATATGAAAGTAGGACATACAAAGTAGAAACTGCCTTAACAGAATATATCTTAAAACAGTGCTAACACTTAACAAAGTTTCTGAAGACATTGATTTTATTGACTGAATTGCATCATCTGATTCAGATATTAATAGGTAATTTACATGCTGAGTTTACCAGTATTTTTTATTAGAGTTGTAGAGTTAGGTTGATTTGTGTTAGCAGAGAAAATACTATAGCTGAAACTGTCAAATTTTGCAGTTTTGCAGCAATATATTGTGTGATATATACCTATAGGCTTCTTATATATTGTTACAAAAGTATTCAGAGTTTACAAGTTTTATTGTTTTTATTCCTGAAAAATAGCTATACACTTTTTAACATGTATTATTATTATATTGTATCAGTATTAATGGAGAATCAGCATTTGGAAATAGTTTAGTTAAATAACTTTTACATTGATCTTCTACAGTCATATTTAAGCTGTTATATTTTAATGTGCAGTGTAGCTCCATTATAGCGCAATTTTTTAGGAGACCAAATCTAGATGCTGCTTTGTAATGGATCCCATTATAACTATGTAAAACACACCTTCTTTCAAATAAACAAATGAATGAGGGGTTCAATATGGAGAAATGTAAATTTCTATTTTAATACTTCAATGTATTTTTCAAAAGAAACCTGCATCCAATCAATAATTGTCATAATGATCAATTGAAAAGAATTTTTTTTTTTCAAACATATTGAAAAGTGGAGCAGAGAAAGAGTAATATGAGACATATATGTATTAGGCTAACTCATAGACATTAAGTATTGAACCATACAACTTTTCTGTGGATATAAATAGTATACAGCTACGTACAATATTGTTATGTATATTCTGAATATCACCTGTACTTACCCTTCTAAGCCAGAATTTATCACATTTTTCTTTATTTATTTAAAATATTAAAGGATTTGTTAACTTTGACCTGTGTCCATTTGTGTGTTTACTGAGCAAATATTTGACAACAATTATTTCTTTATTGTAGAATCAAAGCACTGGAGAGATCTGAACAATGTCCAGGTGTTGAACGAAATTATATGTAAAAGGTGATACCAAAAATTGATGAGATGTTTATCATTCTGTTCTATTAAACAATATAACATGAAGAGTAAATATCTCATACTGGTCTATTTTCAACACTGAATACTCTCACTATTACCACTGTATAATGGTCCACACAATTTGCAATAAAGCTTCAACCAATATTTTGTTTAATTGTAATATGGGCAGTCAGCTGATAACTTGATTAACCCTTTCCCTCATAGAGGAAACCATGAAAAGACCTATGCGAACAACATAAAACCAGATCAGCCTGCGAGTAACTCGCAGGCTGATCAGGTTTTATGTTGTTCGCTGTTCCTAAGTGGTCTGGAAATGAGGACTTAATAATTAAATTTGTAAGGTTTAACTGTGGTTTTCTGCAGATCAGGCTTTATGTGGTACCTATTGAGTGCGTCAAAATGAGTCTATATGAGGGAAAGGGTTAAACTTTAATTAAAACTATTCAGTCTGTATAGTTCAGACAAGACCTTCTGTTTCATAACATCATTCTGTTACTGCAATTTTCTTGTTTATCATTTATATATGTATTTGCACAAGGATCTATATCCACAAAACATTTTAAATTATTATTTGTTCTTATGTGAAAAGTTTGTAAATTCATTAAATGTTGTGTAAACTTTATAATTATGAAAATACTGCGATGCATGTCTGTATTCATTATATATGTTCAACTTATATCTGTAATGTTGATTGGAGAAATCAAGGTTGTACATCAGATGCAAAATTCCTCTCGTTGGTTTCTGAGTAGGACCAGTATTGTGCATTTGGGGAAACTTAAGAATCTTTCCTGAACCAGGATTTGAACCACCAACCTTTGAACCCATAGTCAATGACTAGTGGTATTTTACAATTGAACAATTACATCATTATTAGATACACAGTTGCACAGTTTGACCATAAGGGTAATTAATCTTTCAGAGAGTTGAGCTGTTGGAAAAAGGACTAATTTTGAGACATAAATCAATAAATTGTTTGCAGTTCCATGTCTTTAAGTTAAGGACAACTATCATGTGAACAGTTAGTTGATTTATTTTATCATAGATACATCTCAGTGTTTATTTTTTAAGCATATAAAAAAAACTTAAAAAAAAGGTTCTAGTATCATCAATGAATATATATGTCAAATGGTGTCCAGTACATATACATGACTGTATAGACATACAATTATTCTGTCTGATAAAATATTTATTATGTTTGTGAATGAAGTTTTTTGTTGCAGTTCAAAATTGTTGATTGTTTTCATTTTTTTTTTTCTGAGTTTATATGTTGTGTTGTGCCAAATGGGTTTAATAATGAGTCACATACTATGGAAAAGGAAACATTTCCTTTATTGCATTCATTTCTCATCATGAAATGGTATACCTGTTGTATGTCGTGTTTTGACACTTGGAAGATATTTGCATCAATTGATTGTTATGTTTACACTGTATCTAGAGCCAAGTTTAAGTTTATAAAATATAATGTATAACATGCACCTAGGATTCTGTGATAATTATTTGAGATATGACAAATTAATTTGTTGTATCTGAGTGAAATATAATACCTGAAACATGCATTGTTCTGTACTTTTTGTTTTCAAAACATTTTGCGCCCAGTCTACCAATTACTTCAAAAATCACATATAATTTCACCATGGCCCGTCTCTAACCCCTTACCTCATGAATATTCATATACAAACTTATGACTTTATGATTATAGACTTACTAAACTTTAAATGGTATACAAGATATATGCTGTGTAGACTGTAGATTATTCTGGGTTACAATACTGTAGGAAGAAACAGAGGAGACTGATCATGCCCCGTGTTCTCGAAAATACTTCAGTACGATCTCAGGCTCAAATATGAGTATCATACTCAAATCCCTATTGAAACGTATGGGCATAGTTTGAGTATAAGTATGAAAATCATAATTAAGTACCATTTTTATTTTTGAGAACAGGGGGCCAGACAACTCCTGGAAAGAGCAAGAGCTGTCTGTTTGGGACTGCTGTGTCTGACAGTGCATCAGAATGTGTCTACATTACGAGGGGTGTCCGTGAAACTCTTCTAAGTGCATATAGAAATAGACTGAGATGAAACAGTTTCATGGTCAGCCTTTGATTGAGGTAAAGAGGTAAACTTATCTTTTTATGCTAATTAAGAAAAAGTTCTTACAACTAACACTAATCCCTGTATATGGTTCCTGGGTTGGACCAGTACTTGGTACAGGGATGAAAGAAAAACAATGTTTGGATAATAACAAATAATCCCCGCTAAGTTTATCATTTCCCAGTTGGTTTCTTGAGTTAAAAATCAATGAAGTCCTCACCAGGAATTGGAGCATACTTGTGCTCCATTTCCCTAGGACTATATCTCACATTCTGTCCTTCTAGCTTCTGGGTACCGTCCCTTGTGGCCGAGTGGTTAGAGCATTTGCCTCGGGAGCAGGAGGTTGTGTGTTGTATCTCAGGCTGCGACATACAAAAGTCATAAAGAATTGTACCTGTATAGTTCCATTGCTTGGCGCTCAGCATATAAGGGTAGTTCCAGGACTGGTTGGCATGGTGTCAGGATAATGTGACTGGGTGTTGTATCATTCCACATGTCTGCATGGTACTGCAATGTGGCAGCACTATGTCTGTCTCAAGTAGACAATATCTCCAAATGACTGAAATACTGTCAATGGGACATTAAACCCAACAAACAAACAAATATAACCTCTGGGTATCTCAATACTCTACGGGAACTTTGAACAGGTCTTCACTAATGCATGAAATAATGTTTTGGCACACCAGAAGTCAAGGCCATAGTTACTAAAAACAAAAACACACACACAAAAAAAAAATGATATATATTGAAAGATACTGGTGTAAGTGAGTTTGTGGATTTGAGCTTTGAAAGAAAAACAGTTTTTGCGTGGATTTAATGATTATTAATTTAACCTATCAAATTACTCAAATCTGTAATTTCCATGGATTACCAAAGCAACGCCAGTTCAAACTAAAAACAATATACAGTCAGTGCTGAGGGAGAACAAGTACGTGGTATATAGCATAATAGACTAGAAGTTACTATTATACCATTTCCTTGATACTCTTAAAGGTTAGTCACCTTCAGCGAAAATTTAATTTAATTTTAAAACCTGCATGGGAGGTAATGATGAGCCGATAAACTGCCTTTAAATGGAGTTTCTTCCCTTGCATACCTAGTTAAAAATTGAAGATGTTTTTCGTAAGATCCTGGTTAAGTCTCATTGAAATAATTTACATTTTATGTACAAGAATATATAAAATTATACATATTTTATAACTGATAATCAGATTTAAAAAGAAAACTATCAATGTTTTGATATCAATCTATTCAGGTGATATTTTAATATAAAGGTCTTGATCTATTTAACTATGGATTTATTTACATGCAAGTAAACATGACCTATTTGTTTGACATTAGTTATCATTTATATATTAATTCAAATTATGTTTTTACTAATAGCATTACTATATTCAGTTAATACTACAAAGTGTAATTTTATCAAAATCTACAGAATTTGGCATATCAGTACACATATCCTGTTTATTTCAATGACGTAATTCAGTACCAAGTGACATATACAAAGCTGTCCTGCATGAACTAGCTTTCTAGGATGCCTGTGTCTCCATTTAGGAAGTGGTGAGGTTGCTATGTAATCAGAGATTTGCTCTTCATTAAAGGGATATATACAATTTAAAACGGTTTTGAAGGAAACAAAATCGTGACATTGTTGCATTCCCAGTCCCACCGAAATAAATATCCTTTTAATACCAAATGGGTCTGGCTCGAAAATTTGCCCATTAATCACTACATATATTTCAAAATCGTCTAGGTAAGCCCTTATCATTGATAAAGAATCGACTCAACACTTTTTTCATTTTTTTCCCTTATCTTTAATCGTGTTGTCCCTTTATTCAGTCATTACAAATATTGTAACAACAACAACAGCAGCATTTATTTACCTCCGTTTTCACATGCCTCTATGATTATATCCGTACTGTCCGGATATATCTAGACATATATAGGACACTCAGTGCATATCATACGATATTATCAGTTTCTTTAGAGTTATTTTCACTTTTACTTGTTTTCGCGGTTAGACGAAAATGTCGTCTGCTACTAGGATTCTGTGCGTCTTTTTCGTTATTACCAATGCGGCGCCTGTTTTGTCGACTTTCCGTCCGTCAACGATGGTTCTGGAACATAATCAGTATAAAAACATGGTGATAGCAATACACGAGAGTGTGCAAGAGGACCCATCGTTTTTATCTAAATTACAGGTATGTAAGATGTATTCAAATACTTCACTATAATTAACATATAACTTAATTATTGAACCAGATACCTAGAATATATATTATTTGTTCTTTTAGATCATTTTTTACCATTGAGACCGATGCATTTCGCCCTATTTCGAATTTCTTTTTCATGAAGATAGTCAAATTGTTAACCGTATTCTTCAGTTTTAAGTTCCGTAGAATGCTCCAAAACTAAGATCTACTCTAAAATAGTTCAGACACATAATTAGACTTCCTTATCAAGAAACCGCAGTCCTTTATCATTAAGAATGAGAAAAAATGAATGAAATAACACAACAAATGTATCGAAATGAACTACCCGACGCGACGTTTCATGCATTTATCACAATATCACAATAGACATGTTAGAATCTTATCATCTAAGAATGTTACCGTTTTAATGCATGTTTCCACCGAAAGCATGAACTAAATCAGACCGTTCAAACATTTTTTTTTTTTTTTTTGTACACTGTCAGGATACAACAGTTGAAATTATCTACCTTGTATTCACTTTTAGACTACAATCACAAAAGCCTCAAAATATCTGCACACCGCCACGAGGCAAAGAGCTTTTTTCAAAGAAGTCACCATTCTTATACCTGCCACGTGGTCCCAAAACGCGGCCCCCGCAAATAAAGAAACGATAGCTCTTGCTGACGTCATTATTTCAAACACGACGTCGAGATTCAGACGTCGCGACGTCCCTCAAGTGAGATCGTACGAAGGATGCGGTAAGCAAGGCGTCCACGTGTTGCTGACTCACGAGTTTGTGACGGTTCCCAAGGGCTCCTCCATACTACAGCGATCCAGGTACATTTAAAAACCACGAAACACATCAAAATGAGATTTTTGAATAAGTAAAAAATAGATCTACAAAATTTGCATAACAAGCAACTTCGTTTTGTATCAACATAAAAGTGATAGTTTTGTAAGTACAAAATGTCTTCTTTGTTGGCAGATGAACAAGTTCTGAGTTATGTATCTACCAATTCAAAAGTTTTGTGAAACGTATCGGGGATTTTCGCTTTCGAACGAAACCATTTTTAATCGAAGGTCTAGTTTGTACGGAAGCGTATTAGCGCCACATTGACACTTTTTTTTTTTTAAATTTTTGACACTTAATCTGTAAAATTTAAAATTAATCTGTAAAATTTACAGTTTAAACTGTAAAATTCAAACTTTTTTTGTAAAATTCACACTTTTTTTCTGTAAATTTAAAGTTTAAACAGTAAATTACACTTTAATATAGCATATAGATTTAAGAAAAAAGAAAAAAAAAATAATTTACAATTTAATCTGTAAAATTTATAGATTAAATTGTAAAATTTACAGAAAAAAGTGTCGAAATTAAAAAATAATAAGTGTCAATGTGGCACGATTACGCTTCCGTAAGTTTGTAATCTCATGGCAGGTGCAATTTTAAGCTGAAAATGTGTGTGTGTGTGTGTGTGTGTGTGTGTGTGTCTGTGTGTGTTTGGAGGGGGAACAAACATTATAATCGATTCACATATTGATAGTTATTGACAATTCTTTTTTGTTTGTCAAAGTGAAAGAAAACAAGCAAAGTGTTTAAATCGGAGGGGATTGAAAATCTAGTGTCTGTGTTCGAGTACAGAATCTTAAATCTGTCGTCTTTTATCGCTACAGCCAAGTACTTTGTGCACGCCTTCGCCCAGTTCCGGTGGGGCGTGTTCCAGGAGTTCTCGGAGGTGGGGGAGTCTCAGTTCTACCTGTCCCTGCGGTCCGGCCACCCCGAGGCCATCCGGTGTGTCTACTACATGAGGGGACTTATACAGAAGAACGATGCCGCACACACCATCTGCTATACAAGTAAGTCTGTGTCATCCCGGGTCATATCCAGCACCCTTTTTAAAGTGAAGCTAACGATAGGCTTACTTAACTTGAATTCCACCTTTGAAACATATGTCAAGCGATACTTTTAAAAATCAAGAATATGGTAGAATCACATTTTACCATTCTAGTTTATAAAATGTTTTAAGTAAACACAAATAATCCCTATGTTAACAAATAGTTTTGTTAAAAAATGAAATTTTTCGTTGTTGTATAAGAGACATAAGATCCTAAGTATCGCTATTTAGTAAGAACAGGGGAAATGAAGCCTAGTGAAAACTTAAACAGGTTCAGTGCGTCACAAAATGTTGCTTGGAGTTAGCCCTGTTGTGCTAGCTTAAGGTCTAAGTCAATATCACAACCAATTTTTAATGGTTGATCTGAGATGAACTTGTGTAAAGTAAGAATCTGGAAATAAGGACATTGTACCATTATTTAAAGATACGGTATTCGTCCAGGAGCAATACACTGGCTCATTTTAAGAAAAGATCCCATGGTTTTCAAAATGATGTGCCCCGTGTATAGCACCGATGTATAGGAGACAATTTCCTGGGTAGAACCAGTATTGAGTACCCCCATTTTACCGAGTGCCAGTCAACGGTGCATCTTGCTGGTACGAATTCTATACGTCTTTGGTTTGAAGTGGTCATTGAAGGAAAATGCCCCGGTGGGGTACGAGCAACAGACCTCCCGATCGCAAAGCGGACACTCTACCACTAAGCCTTCTGGTGCCAGTTAAGGAAAAGTGAAACTTCAATTTCTAGATTTAAGTCCAAACTTCATATATGTAGGCAGCATCAACTAACATGATTTTCAAATATTGATCATGGAATACTTTTAATTAAAGGATAATTGTATGGCAATCCAATCCAATCTTCTAGAAAATACTCGGCCGAACCTGTGTTATTTCGAAGAAATGGGCGACGTGATCCAAATGTTTACATAATGTTTATCCAAATTTATTAAGGAGTTTATTCGTTAAAAGTGCCTACCCTATATACTAAGAACATTATATGCATGTATTTTTCGACAGATATTGACCCCAAAACGGGCCTTTACGAGCCGGACTGTATGTGGAGACCATATCCAACACACCAGCGCATCAAAGCTTCCTTCATGGACCACCAATTTATAGATACGGTATTTGTTGATTTATTTTTTTTTTGTTATGCATGCTTTCACTAAAGTTAAGTTTCGTGATTTAAGAAGATTTTTTTCTATACTTAAGATCATAGCCTTGTATTACTATCTTAGCGAGGTATCCCATGTGTGACTCATACATCACTATTACGGTTTGTACCTCAGCCTGTATGTAAAATAATGTAATATATCCAAGTTATGCCTCAGTATGTCATTCAACATTTAAACTTACTATTATTTCAGCCCCAAAACTAAACCAAACACAACCCACAATCAGTAGCTCTCTAACTTAAAACCCTAACCCTGGCCTAAGCACCGAAATATGTAAACCGAGATACGAGATGTTAGACATACAAAAGCGCACACACATACTTTTTCTGAGATCTTTAAGCTTTATTTGTCTTTTTGAAAATATACATTTTAACGTCAAATTTGTCGTCAACCTTTCATGTCATAGTCCATCTGCAGATCGAAACGTTCTGTGACGACAACGCTACTTCTTATCCAACCGTCCACAACTATGATGCACCAAGTAAACACAACCGACTCTGCAGTCACAGAAGTACCTGGGATATCATCACAAATACAGACGACTTCCGGGGCGGGGCTAACCCACCGAAAGGCATGCTGGACTCTCAGTTGACGCCCTCGTTCAGGATCGTGAAGGCAAGCTCCAGAA
>CM037789.1:58467480-58507480 GCA_021229015.1 Solen grandis | reverse complement strand
CCATCAAATAAACAAACCAACAAACAAACAGACAGAGCAAAAACAATATGCCCCCTATCACAGATCTCTGGGGCATAAAAACACACAAAACCCTTAGTTTTCATAGGTAAATTTTATCTTTAACTGCTGCTATATAAGGTATACTGATAAAAACAAAGATACTTTTTTCTAAGGCTGATGACCCCATGTTTTTATTTCACATTTAGTAAATTAGATAATATACTATCAATATACAAAGAATCATGAATTCTTAATGACTAAAAAAAAAGATGAAACTGTCGCAAGCGTCTTTAAGAAGGTGCAACAAAAAGAGAGATAATGAAAAGATTTGGCCAGGTAGTTATGGTTCTTGGTCACTGCACTCCTCCTAGTCGCATATAATCCTATTCATATGTGAAGTTTTGAGTCACACCTTCCATAATTTTCAAGGTAAGGCCAATGTTAAAATTGCTGACAAACCAACAAACAGGCATGGGCAAAAAAAATAACATTAAAGATATATTAGTAATTAATTAAACATAAAGCTAGAGTTTTGTTTTTATAGAAAACTGATGTGCCCCCCATCCCCCTCACACACATACACTGAGGCACACAGCGACATATGCACAATATAAGTGTCCTTTTATCAGGGTCTGCTTTATTTGCTTTCTTATCAGGGTCTGCTTTATTTGCTTTGAAAAAGTAGTATATCTACCAGTATTTCAGTTACCCTGTGTGGCTAGTGTACAAACTGTTGGCAGATGTTTGCAGTAATTGAATACATGGCTGATTCAACTTCATGGAAAAATTCCCATTGTTTGAATTCATGTTATTAATTTTCATTGAGTCTAATTACATTATCATATTAAAACTCTATCTAGAGTAATGGACCTTGTTTTTGACACTTCCTCTCATCAATTTCTTTCCATAACTGAAATCTTGTTTCAATAGTTCAAGAAATTTGGAAAAGGGGGAATCACTCCAAAAAAAGACTAAGTCCATGAGGTATGGACCTTGTGCATGACACTTTCTCTTATCAATTTCTTTCCAAAAGAACAGGTGTTATCTTAAGGACACACAATTTTGAAAAAGGGGAATAAATAAAACATACTGATGCCTGAGCTAAGGACCTTGTACATGACACTTCCTTTCATCAAGTTTTTTCCGTAAATGAAATTTCACTTCAATAGCATAAGTAGAAGACGAGTTATCTTCCGGACAAAATGTGACAAAAATACTCATTCTTGCGCATGACACTTCCTCTCATCAAATTCTATCCATAAATGAAATTTCGCTTCAGTAGCATAAGTAGAACAGAAGTTATCTTCAGGAAAAATGTGACAAGAAAATGTAACAAGAGGGCCATAGAGGCCCAAAAAAGGCCTTAAGGTTTTTCTAATTTCCCCTCACCCGATTTCAAACTCAAAAAATTTTGAAGATTGGACGAAAACTGTTGCCTCTAGAGTGTTCACAAAGATTTTCTAAGATTTGACCTAGTGACCTAGTTTTTGACCCAACATGACCCAATTTCAAACTCATCCATCATAGCATAAAGACAAACATCCTGACCAAATTAATGAAGATTGGGCTAAACTGTGGCCTCAAGAGTTTCACAAGGATTTTCTAAGATTTGACCTGGTGACCTAGTTTTTGACCCCATGTGACCCATTTTCAAACTCATCCAAGATATCATGTAAACAAACATCCTGACCAAATCTAATGAAGATTGGGCTAAAACTGTGGCCTATAGAGTGTTCACAAGGATTTTCTAAGATTTGACCTGGTGACCTAGTTTTTGACCCCATGTGACCCATTTTCAAACTTTTCCAAGATATGTAAACAAACATCCTGACCAAATCTAATGAAAATTGGGCTAAAACTGTGGCCTCTAGAGTGTTCACAAGGATTTTCTAAGATTTGACCTGTTGACCTAGATTTTGACCCAACGTGACCCATTTTCGCATTCATCCAAAATAACATGCAGAAAAACATCCTGACCAAATCTAATGAAGATTGGGCTAAAACTGTGGCCTCTAGAGTGTTCACACGGTTTTTCAAAGATTTGACTGGGTGACCTTGTTTTTGACCTCACATGACCCAATTTCGAACTCATCTGAGATATCGTGTAGACAAACATCCTGACCAAGTTTCATGAAGATTTGGCCAAAACTGTGGCCTCTAGAGTGTTCAAAAGCAATTGTTGAAGGTCATCCCACGTCTATGAAAAAACTCTCGTAAAACGCTGTATCTTCTTCATCTGCTGCATTGTTTTATGAATTATTATAATTTTGATCATGTAGCGACAACTGTAGATGGAGCCAGCATTCATTTTAAAGAAATACCATGATACCAAAGACTCATGGGATTTCTATGTAGAACTGTGAAACATGGCAAACAATGACATGTTTTTAATATGTTATGAGAAATGTTGAAAAAAAGAAAAAATATGTTTTCATATTATGGTACCAAGTTGGAGTAACAGTGACATACAGAAAAAAACAGAAGATCAGACCTCATTGATATTTTATTTCTGTTCAAGTCATTAGTACTGCAATATGAGGGAACACCATCCTTAATGAAATTTCACTTCAATAGCATAAACAGAAGAGATGTTATATTCGGAACAATATGTGTGACAGATGGACAGATAGACAACTCTGACAAAAACAATATGTTTACCCCATATAAATATTCGAGGAGACATAAAATTCACAAGAAAATTACTGTTGTGCATAACCAATGAGTGGGTAGGTTGGTGGTAATTTTTATAATGCTCCTCCTTTATACAATGGACAGTTCTGCAGTTTGTATGAAACTCCTCCCCCTATTGATTGGTTGATTGCAAGTTTTTGTTTTACCTCGCATCTTGAGCTTGTCATTTATGAATTTTTAAAAGGTTAATTTTTAAAATAATGAATTTTTTTTATATTTACGTATAATTTATATGAGAATACGTTACTGAAATAATTAATTGATGAATAATTGTTGATTATGTAATTTCCAACTTGTACTAGTATATTGTAATTTATCCCGTATTCATTTAGATAAATAACCCTAATGTCCCCAGTAATTTTAAAATTAAAGGGGAATTGTGTTTGTATAGGGGTGTGATAGTGAAGTATGTACTTCTATATAAACTTAATACCTCATCCCCCGTACCTGTTCATACATGTATATAACCTGTATGCTGTTTCACGCAATAAATTGTGTGTTAAGAACGGGGTGGGAGGGGCTATGTTAATTATCCTGAGTGGGCTATGCTCAAACAGGAATATGAATGTACAAGTTGAATGATGGTATATATAATGTTCTTTGTGTCAGTCTTAACCAACACATTAGCAAGCATGGTTTACAAAATACTTATATACATATTGTTATAAAACATAAAATAATTAATGCTTGTTGTATCTCCCTCCTCTAGAAAGAGGAATAAAAGACAATAGGTGGGTGGGGAGGGTTAGGAGTCTGTGGTCATGGCGATCAATACATCCCATCTTTATTTAAGATTTTTTAATTAAAATTTGACACCACTCAGTCAATCAATCCCTAGGACAGAAGTATGTTGCCCAAGGGCTTAAAAATAAAAAGATAACTGTTTAATTAAACCTTGACCCATGTAAAGATGCCCCTGGAGGACAATTGAATCCTCCTGAAGAAGCTATATAAAAATTTACTAAAAAATCCATTATCAACCCAGATCAGATCTGGAGTGAACTGAATGACTATGAGGTGTCAAGGGGAGGTAATTCCCTATTAAAAGATAAGACTTGTATATTATGTCAAAATGCTGATGCATTCTGGTAGATGGGATGTAGAACCCACTCCTACCCAGGCACTAGACCTATTAATAAAGAAAATTCAGTTAAAAACTACATATACACTTCTGATCAAACAAAACGGCCCTATAGGGTATAAAAACTATGTAAGGTTGCAGATTTAAGATATCATTATATGTACAAAAAGGTACAATATATACAATAAAATATTAGTCTTGGTGCTGGATAAGATGGGTTCCCATATGAATTTCTGATATGTTTGATCGTCATTTACTGAAAGAGTGATCCTCCTTGTACTATAAGCTGTGGCCAAGACCCAACCAACAGCTGGGAGCTAGTCAAATATTGGTAAATTATATCTTATTCCCCCTATTGATATTTTGAGAGTTTCTATTCATACCTAGGTCAAGTGCTCACAAACAGTATCACAAACAAAAAGCACCTGTTCTTTTGGGAAAAGTAGGTCAACCGTTTACCACATGCTTCACACCTACACTGGCTGGATAAGCTGGTTTGTGTAAACATACTTGATTGACAGTTTAGGAATCGTCCATGGTTTGCTACCACACGTTATAATGAGGTTACACTGTATACATATGATGAAATGAATTTAACAAACCTGAACATAAACAGCTTGAGCAATGAACGGTAGTTTCCTCAGAGATCTGCCACTTAGTCCATGGCTTTTCCTGAAATGTAATATCATATACTGAATTGTTGAACAAGAAGTGCTCCTTGGAACACGTGTCACCAGCTGAAAATAGCATGACGGAAATAGTATAAAAAAGTGTGTAATGGACAGAAAAACTTCTTCCCTATGTGTCACCTTACAGCAGGTGACAATAGAAAATTTAAGTGTCTTTGTTTTGTTATCAACTATCTAATGATTGTAATTATCATTATCATGAGATAGGACTAATTTGTTAACAAAAAAGATCATGATCACTTTCATGATAACTAGAGAGCCATGACAAGATTTGTCAAGAATTTTATCTGCCCTTGAAAATGACATAAAAGAGCAAAAAAAAACTCACTTTCAGGGGCAGATAACTCAAAAAGCATATCGGTGACACCCATTTTTTCCCCATTAATTAGTTTCTATCGCAATTCTCTATAATCATGCAAAGTTTTAAAAATTATCATGGCTAGTTTTAATTTTCCTTTTATGTCTATATAGAAAATAAGTGCATTGTGCACATATGCCTTTAAGATATATGATATTCTGCAATACATGTGTAAGTTACTTAATGGACAAGCAATACCAGTACCATGACCTTTCACATCTAAGAGTGTGACCTTGGCTTTGATATTGGAACTCAACACTTCATCTAATTTAGGAAAACATTATTACTAAATCATTTGAAAGTCCTTTGATCCATATCTAAGTCACAGTCTTGAAAAGCAAATCCATCACAATGACCTTTAAGTGTACCCTTAACTTGGAGCTAGGAACCTAACTCTTATGCATGCCACTTTGTCTCATTGAGGCAAACATTTCTGCCAAGCAATTTTACAAGAGGGCCATGAAGGCCCTGTAATCACTCACCTGAGAACCAGGTATTAGTGGGTGGAAAAGAAACAGCAAATAATCTTATGATATTATGGAAAATGGGCTATACCCCCTGCCAGTCATAAATTTTGACGGATCCAAATAATTTTAATAGTCTTGACTGAGTGTGACCCAAGGAACATCTGTGCTAAAAAAACTCCGAAATCCAATTACTGCGGGCTAGTGATTTTTCAAAGAAGATAGCCCAGCGGGCAAGTTTATTTATGTAAATGAAATCTTTCGGTTTTCTAATTTTCTATAGTATATCAGGGGTAAAATGCTTGCATATTGTCTTTGATACATATTAACTAAAATCCACCTTAATACTGCACATATTTAGTTTTAAACATTAACAAACACCAACTAACTTCAAGATTGGGCAACCTGTTTTCACTGGGGGCGAGTAGATATTCAAAGTACAGTAACTTGCCCCCTGGACAAGATTAAGTTAAATCCTTAAGTAAACCCCTGTAAATGTGTCAAAATGAGTCACTATGAAGTAAGGGTAAACTCGTCAGACTGCATCTCTTTGAAGAAAAAGCGTATACATATAAGAACAAGAGGCCCATGATGGCCCTATATCGCTCACCTGAGAACCACTGTTCTAAAGGAGCAATTTTGGTTGCCACAGAACATCTGCGCCAACATTTTAAAATCTGGCAGTAGTTTTGGAGCAGATGTCTTTTAAAGTTTTCACTATATAAAGGCAAATTAGCCCTGCCCCTGGGGGCCATGTTCTTTTTATGGATCAGAATAATTTTAGCAATCATGGTAGAGGGTTACCCAAGGAACATCGATCTGTACCAAAACAATTTGAAATCAAGTTAGTAGTTTTGAAGGAAATGTTTTTAAAGTATTCTCTTTTTTTTCTTTCCACTGCCATGGCAACAAGAGTTCACATGGATCAAGTTTATTTTAGCAACTTTTGTGAAGGTTCACCAAGGGATCATTCTTGCCAAGTTTAATCAAATTCTGTCCAGCGGTTTCAGAGATGTCGTTTACAATTTCTACTATAAACATATAAGGCAAATTAACCCCACCCCTGGCGGCCATGTTTTTTTTAGGAAACGGAATCATTTTAGCAGTCTTGGTAGATAGTTACCCAAGAAACATCTGTACCAAAACATTTTGATATCTGGCCAGAATATTTGAAGGAGATAATTTAAAGTTTACGGGTATAATGCTTTGAGAACATGCAGATGCAGGATTCTGCAAAACGTGCTCATGGTGAGTGACATCACATGACGTCTTATGACGTCAGGACTCAAAATATCTAAAGAAAATCTGCAGAACTGCAAACTGTGTAAGTTTCAGTTTTTTGTCTCATCTGAAAGCTCTATAATCCTATAATGAAAATTTAGGTCCTATGTTTGAATCTTGCTTCAACCACAGAACCTCGGACTTTCGGAATTTTGGTCAGCTGAATGGATATGCACAGCTAAGTCTTGAGATGTAGCATCTGTGAAAATTTGAGGAAATTCAGACCATAAATGGCGGCTATAGAGCGCATACAATATTTTTCACTATTTTTAGCTCTGATGTCACGTGACGTCACAGGATGCTGAAAATGTTAATACATTAAAGCACATACATTACTCTCTTATCTATGAAATTTTTATCATTCTGAACAACCGACATCATATCGAAATCATTGCCCAAATAATAAGAACTAAATTGTATGTTGTGACGTCACATGACGTCAGATGACAAGAGTTCTAAATGGATCAAGTTTATTTTAACATCATTTGTGAAAATCTGGCCAGTAGTTTTGAAGAAGATGATTTTTAAAGTTTTCATATTTTTTTCTTTCTGTTGCCATGGTAACCAGAGTTCTACATGGATCAAGTTTATTTTAGCAACTTTTGTGAAGGTTGACCCAAGGATCATCCCTGCCAAGTTTAATCAAATTCTGTCCAGTGGTTTCAGAGGAGATGTTGTTTAAAGGTTTCTCAATATACATATAAGGCAAATAAGCCCCGCCCCTGGCGGCCATGTTTTTTTACGGATCAGAATAATTTTAGCAACTTTGGTAGAGGTTGACCCAAGGAACATCTGTACCAATTTATTTTAAAATCTGGCCAGTAGTTTTGAAGAAGATGATTTTTAAAGTTTTCATTTTTTTTCTTTTTGTTGCCATGGCAACCAGAGTTCTACATGGATCAAGTTTATTTTAGCAACTTTTGTGAAGGTTGACCCAAGGATCATCCCTGCCAAGTTTAATCAAATTCTGTCCAGTGGTTTCAGAGGAGATGTTGTTTAAAGGTTTCTCTATATACATATAAGGCAAATAAGCCCCGCCCCTGGCGGCCATGTTTTTTTACGGATTGGAATAATTTTAGCAACTTTGGTAGAGGTTGACCCAAGGAACATCTGTACCAAATTATTTTGAAATCTGGCCGTAGTTTTAATTTAAAGTTTTAAATTATTTTTTTTTAGCCATGGCAACCAGAGTTCTTCATGGATAAACTTTATTTTAGCAACTTTTGTAGAGCCTCACCCAAGGAACATTCCTGCCAAGTTTAATCAAATTCTGTCCTGTGGTTTCAGAGGAGATGTCATTTAAATTTTAATTGTTGACGACGGACGACGCACGACGCCGGACGAAGGGCGATCACAAAAGCTCACTTGAGCACAAAGTGCTCAGGTGAGCTAAAAATGGGCTCTGTCCCTAGGCAGCCATGTTTTTGAACCGATGAAAATAATTTTTAATATCTTGGTGGAGAGTGATCAAAGGAACATCTGTGCCAAAAAACTTTGAAATCCAGCCTGTACTTTTGGACAAGAAGATTTTTCAAATTTGTACTAAAAACATATAAGGAAAACAGGCTCTGTCCCTGGCAGCCATTTTTTCAACAAATCCAAATTATTTTTATGATCTTGGTAGAGAGTGACCAAGGGAACACCTGTTCAGTCAGTACTTTTGAACAAGAAGATTTTTGACATTTTCATTTCTTTCCCCTTTTAGCCATGGAAACCAGATTTTGGTATAGAAATTATTTTTTGAACAACATTGGAAACGGACCACCCAAGGAACATTCTTGTAAAGTTTTATGAAAATTGACCCATTAGTTTAGGAGAAGATGTCGTTTCAGTTAAATGCTGATGCTGTACGCCAGACATTCATCGGTCACAATAGTTTACATTTGAAAAGGTGAACTAAAAATCTAAGATCATAAGCTTGTTTTCAAAATGTTGAATTGAAATTATATAGCTATAGAAATTGTCACATGGTAATATACTAGATGGATGTTCCCTGAAACACATGTGTTTCTTGCTTCCAGCAGTTGTCAGAGAAAGGGTGAGCATCAAATGATTAAAATTAAT
This sequence comes from Solen grandis, assembly GCA_021229015.1. Classification (NCBI taxonomy): domain Eukaryota; kingdom Metazoa; phylum Mollusca; class Bivalvia; order Adapedonta; family Solenidae; genus Solen; species Solen grandis. The sequence goes on along the minus strand of CM037789.1, from coordinate 58,498,852 downwards.
TCTTGATTTAGATAAGCCATAGTTATGATTCCTGTTCACTACACTATAAACACTCCACACATTATCCGTGTTCCAAGTTTGGAGTGCATCCATGCAATAGTCTGGACTAGAAAAAGTGGGGGATAACTCAAGGATTACATAAGACGGAGATACAGTTCTTGAGTACTGTACTTATACATCTCACAAGGTATTTATGATCAAAATTAAGAGTAAATCCATTGTACAGTATTAAGTTTTCCTTCAGATTTTTTTTCATAAAATCAACTAAGGGTGTTTATTCGAGAATAAATGAGCTAGAGTTACAGTCCTTGTACACTGCCTTTCTATACCTCATAAGGTATCTATGTCTAAGTTTAGAGTAAGTCCATGCATATATGTCCGATGTAATGGTTAAAGTGACTGATAAACAAACCTTCAGACTACCTCATGTTTTAATGGTTAAAGTGATTGATAATCAAACCTTCATACTACCTTATGTTTTAATGGTTAAAGAGACTGAGAATCAAACCTTCAGACTACCTCATGTTTTAATGGTTAAAGTGATTGATAAGCAAACCTTCAGACTACCTCATGTTTTAATGGTTAAGGAGATTGAGAATCAAACCTTCAGACTACCTCATGGTGCAATGGTTAAGAGATGGAGAATCAAATCTTCTGACTACCTCATGGTGTAATGGTTTAAGAGATGGAGAATCAAATCTTCGACTACCTCATGGTGTAATGGTTTAAAAGATGGAGAATCAAATCTTCAGACTACCTCATGGTGTCATGGTTTAAGAGACAGAGAATCAAACCTTCAAACAACCTCATGCTGTTATGGTTTAAGAGATGGAGAATCAAATCTTCAAACTACCTCATGGTGTCATGGTTTAAGAGATGGAGAATCAAATCTTCAGACTACCTCATGGTGTAATGGTTTAAGAGATGCAGAATTAAACCTTCAGACTACCTCATAGTGTCATGGTTTAAGAGATGAAGAATCAAATCTTCAGACTACCTCATTATGTTATGGTTTATGAGATGGAGAATTAAATCTTCTGACTACTTCATGGTGTTATGGTTTATGAGATGGAGAATTAAATTTTCTGACTACTTCATGGTGTTATGGTTTAAAAGATTGAGAATCAAATCTTCTGACTACTTCATGGTGTTATGGTTTAAATGATGGAGAATCAAACCTTCCAACTATCTCATGGTATAACGGTTTAAGAGATGGAGAATCAAACCTTTAGACTTCCTAAAGCTGTAATGGTTAAAGAGATAGAGAATCAAATCTTCCAACTACCTCAAGGTATAATAGTTAAAAAGATTGAGAATTTAACCTTCTGACTCACTATGTCCATACTTACTCGGCTATACCCCTCAGCTGCAGGCTGAATTTTGTGACATCGTTGTCCACAAACCTCATGAACTCCAGTGTTCTTAAATCTAATATAGACTCTGCTGGACTTATTATTCCTGCCTGGAAATATAAAATGAATGGACACATTTTTATTTTTTCTTTCATGCAAGATGAACTTTTCCAAATAATATTAATAATCCTTTAGTTCATAGCCAACCATGCATAACACCTACCCAGACCTCATGCTGCTATCACTGTGGAGCTATCGATCAGTTGCAAAAGTTTATCCTAGCAATGAACGGGATCTTATCGCATCGTATCTTAAAGCAATGGTATATCATAAATTGTATATCGTAAATCGCATAATGTATATCATTTCAAATCACTCTTAGATTTTTGGCAGTCTATTTATCGGGACACCCTTTATTTATTTTTTTATAGAAAATAAATTCAACATTTTGCGTATATGTATTATTTTTTATCATAAATTATATTATTTAGTATAATCTTATTATTTGTTTAGTTATAATAACATTCTTTTACTTTTTATGTACCAATATATACATGTGTAGTGGCCTATGTGACTTTCTGCAGCAGACGCTGTGCGTCATTAAGCAAGCTGATGCACGTGTGAATAATATGTATTCGAAAGCATTAAATCGGTAATGAAGTATACGCTGGGCCACATTCATTCCTATAAGTTTATTTGATGTGTTTGATCAAAATTTTCATGATTAGCAAGTCTGAAAATTCACAATTTAAATCTGACCTAATTATGCATAATCAAACTCTGATTTCGTCCAACATGATGCTTCCTTTGAATAACTTATTTTCCGGGACCTTTTTCTTCTGCAGTGTTCGCTCGCGTGCTCTTATTAAAAACATGGAAAGAGATGATCGTAACTTTCACTGATACCTACATTATAGTTCTAATGTGTATTTTTTTTATTTCCTACTTTATTCCCCCCTTCTCTCTCTCTCTCTCTCTCTCTCTCTCTCTCCCCACATATGCAAATGTCATAATTCGCACAGAACTTATTTCTCTTTCTTCTCTCCCTCTCAGTTTGAATAAGCAATATAATATCAGGAGGTATTGGATTCGAAACCCAACCGGGTACATTTCTCCGGTGATAGCGTCAAGATGTATAAAATTTGTACTAGATTTGCCCTTGTCTTGCACTTGGGGTTGCTATGGGAACTCAGAGAACTCAGTACTGGTTCTAAGCAGGAACTTCTCTCCCCTGTATCGGTCGGTGCTATTCCTCTGACACGTAAAACAACCAATGCGTCTTTTCGCAAAAAGAGCTAGGGTATCGCACCTGGACTCACTTGTATCCAATCACTGTCCTTTCCGATGCTTTTTTTTTTTTCAGCAAAAAAAAAAAAAAAAAAAAAGACGCCTACAATAGAAGATTAACATACTGACTTTGAGAATAGAGGCATACGGTTTTAGTCAAATTACAGATCTCTCCTTGTCCGTGAAAACACAAATTCACTACATGATAAAAGTCAAATGGGAAAAAAATCTATAAATTCCATATTATTACATGTAAAGTTCACTTAAAATATATGTGATTTTTTTCTCTCATGTATGTACATTTATGCATGAATGTGTATATTTAACCAACGTAATTGTATTTCACCAAACACATGTCATACCTTCTTATCAGCTGGCACAGCATGTGTTAATTTTGACCGGATATGTCACCTTTATGTATCGTTGGTACCGATATACCGTCACTCACCCCCACACCCAATCCAACCCCAAAGCGAGGGAGGGACAATCAACCTTTACACAACATGAATGTTATAACCGGTACTAATTAATGTGACAGAAAACATGAAAGATAGTCGTAGGCCTATTATGATAACATTATCACAGAAAGAACCAGGGTGTTATGTATGTAGTGTCAGTGGGTAGCTTAGTCAAAAACTGTTCCTCTATTATAATAAATATTATACAATAATTTACAAGTAACTTAGAATAAGTCTGTGTATATACATACATACACTATAGAGCACTTACGTAATATAAACTGTACTAACTAAATTAATACTGTCTGACTAAAAGCTCTGCCGCTTATGCGTTTTAAGAGTATATTCACAACATTGCGAGTGTACATAATGAAGTGTGACCCTTAATACAGAAAACTCAAAATTCTTCATCCTTCCAAGGAGTATCCCGAAGACAACGGAGCAATCTACTAGACAACTTAAAACAGCGAGTAAAATATAGCAACAGTTCTTTTTTAAGAACAAATAATTTGTGCTTATGGTTGAAAGCATGAGACCAATTTAGAAGTTGTTTGCAAATTAGATTTTCTGCTATCATCATGTATAAGCTGCGACAGAATAGGCGACCTCTTCACTAATTACTTCTCTTCGAACAAGATGGCCTTTAGGTCTTCATTTTTTTAAATTATTTAATTGTTTAAAGAAGCAGCAATACAGGTATCTCTTTCTCTCTATATATAAGGTGCAGGTTGCATGCACTTGTTCATGCATTATTACATTTTTTCGGCTATTTGACTGTTAACCAGAAGTTCTCTAGCATGTGCTATACTTCTATGTGTTGGTTCACAAGCGCTCATTGATTGGTTGTGATTGTATATAAAAGGGCATGGACCAATGATATTATATTCATAATTTTTTAAGAAAAAATATTGTTACTGTTATCATTTGTTTTTATTGTGATTGTTATTATTACATGTAATCATAAAAATATATTTATAAATAATCTTCATTTAAAACTTTCTCTCATTACTTGTGCTGTTAACAGTGATCTCGATGGAGATCGCAGAGTCTGTCACTTTTTCAGGGGGACCGCAGTTTAGTATGTCCCCATTTCCTGTTGCTCGCTATGTTTATTTCAGATGAACACACTGCTTACCAGTTACATGTAATGATAAATATTGTAAACAACATGAAGTTTTTGCATATTTCTGGACTTGTAGTCAAATCAAGCTTGCAGGTGTAAAAATGTCATGTAAACCGTGCTTACCGTATATCGTAAATCGCAGATCGTATGGTATCAGATTATAAACGCATCGCATCGTATTGTAAAGAAAATCAAACTTGCTATCGTACATCGTATATCACAGATCGTATATCGTTTGTATTTCAATCGTATATCAATCGTATATTTTGACAACTGATACGATAGTGCCACTGTAACCTGTATTCATAGATAAGCCAGCAATTGACCTACCTAATCTTCATATGGGTTACTCTGGAATATTTAGGTTTTGACACTGTGACAGGTACCTGTATAGTTCAGGCCTAAAATAACAGTGTTAAACATTAATGACATTAAGCACTATGATGTAAATAAAAAAAAGTTTGTGGAAAAAAGAATTACTTTTCTAATGATACCCTTTTAACCCCAATAGGAATGAGGTAAATAATTATTATTCAAGTTAATATCTGGTGGAGGAATGCAAATTTTAGTATGTCACAAAGGAGAACCCACCCCACCCAAAACAACAAGAGGGCCAAGATTGCCCTGAATATCTCACCTGAGAAACATTGCCTTCATTGCCTATTATGGTATTATGAGTCAAACTGATCATAAACCATGCAGAAATACAGCAAGATCATTTACCACACAAAAACCGTACCTGCCATCCAAATCTTGAATGTCATAGCTTTATATAAAATTAAGTGACTCCTGGTCCCATGTTCTAGAAATGCTTTATTTAGGCTCAAATTTGAGAATTATCCTGAAATTCCTATTGAAACTTATGTGCATATTTTGAGTTTGAGTTTAAAAATCATACTTTAGTACCATTTTGAGAAAACGGGGCCTGGGGTGCAGCAAATTTGACAAGGCCATGATTTGAACAGATTTGGTTGAGGTCCACAAGAAAACTTCTTAACTCTAATCCATGTGGTTCTTTTGAGGGTTTTCCTATAAAAGTCTATTTTTAATCAGGTGACCCTGAGGGTGGGGCAAATTTTGACGCCAGGGCAATGTTTTGAACAAACTTGGTTGAGGTCCACTAGGCCATGTTACACACCAAATATCTAAATTCTAGGCCTTGTGGTTTCTGACAAGAAGATTTTCTAGTTTTTCCCATATAAGTCTATGTAAAATCAATTAGCCCCTTTGCATGGGGCCCATTTGAGCCCAGGACCATGATTTGAACAAACTTGGTAGAGGTCTACAAGGTCATGTTACACACCAAATATCTAAATTCCAGCCCTTGTGGTTTCGGACAAAAAGATTTTTTCTAGTTTTTCCTATGTAAGTCTATATAAAATCAAGTGACCCCTGGGGCTGGGCTTATTTTGACCCCAAGGTCATGATTTGAACAAACTTGGTAGAGGTCCACTAGACAATTCAACACACCAAATATCTGAGCTCTAGGACTTTTGGTTTTGGAAAAGAAGATTTTTTCAGATTTCACTTTTAAAATCTATTTTTAGCCCCTGTGACCCAGATATGCAATGGACCGGAACCATTTGAACAACTTTGGTAGAGCATCACGGGCAAGTTTTATCAAATCTGGCCCAGAAATTTTGGAGGAGATGTTGTTTGAAACAAATGTGGATGAAGGATAACAGACAGCCATTGATCCTAAAAGCTCACAAGTCATGAGCACTACATGTTCAGGTGAGCTAAAAAGCAAAAAGAAAATAAAAATACCCACTTACAAATAAAATCAAATAGATTTTATATATCTTTTTAATTTCAATGACTCAATAAAACAACAGGTAATAATAAATTGAAATAAATGTGACATCATTCATACTTCTGGGATTTGGAAGATGGTGAGAGAGAGAATTTAGACTGCACATATGAGATTTTGATTATCAAAATAAACTATTAACTGGATTGTAATTTTGTATGACTATCTATCCAATCAATCTCTTAAGTCGGATTCAGCAAAACCTGAAAAATAAGGCTCATCAGAATCGCTATTAAAAAGATTTTCCATTCTGCGACAGTCAGTGCTCTTATAATACGATCATGAAATTCAAGAAAAATTAGGAATTAGTCTAAGGCTAATATGTATCACTTTAGTTAAATATGGTGAAAATCCATGGACTAGTTTTGGAAGAGAAGTTTTTTCAAGAATTCCCTATATATAGTTCTATATAAAAATCCGAGTGTGGCCATGTGACCGAAGGGGCACAAATTTTGCACTGATGTTGAGGCAACATGAGCTGATGCTATGTACCAAATATCAAATCTGTAGGTTTTTAAATTTATGAGAAAAAGCATTTTAAAGATTTTCCCTTCTGGTTGCCGTGGCAACCAGAGTTTTTCATGGAATTGAAAAATAAATAGGAATTTGCATTAGGCTATCATAGTATCATTTTGGTAAAATTTGATGAAAATCCATTTGGTAGTTTCAGAGGAAAAGATTGTTGAAATTGTTGACACACGACAACACAAGTTATGTATTCTGGTTGCCATGGCAACCAAAGTTCTTCATAAAATTCAATAAAAATTAGGAATCAGCCTCAGGCTTAAATAAGTATCATTTTAGTGAAATTTGGTGAAAAACCATGGAGTGGTTTTTGAGGAGAAAAACTTTCAAGAATTCCCTATATAGTTCTATACAAAATTCCGGGTGTGGTCCTTGAATGTGGTCCATTGTGACCCCAGAGGCATAAATTTTGCACTGATGTTGAGTCAACATGAGCTGATGCTAGTACCAAATATCAAATCTGTAGGTCTATATATTTCTGAGAAAAGGCATTTTAAAGATTTTATCTTCTGGTTTCCATGACAACCAGAGTTTTTAATGTAATTGAAAAAAAAAAAGAAAAAGGAATTTGCATTAGGCTATCATAAGTATCATTTTGGCAAAATTTGATGAAAATCCATCTGGTAGTTTTTGAGGAGAAGATTGTTGAAATTGTTGACGCACGAAGGACAATCAAGTGATCACAAAAGCTCACCCTGAGAAGATTCACAAGAAGATTTTTCTAGTTTTTTCCTATATAAGTCTAAAATCAGGTGACCCCTGGGATTGGGCAATTTTGACTCGAGGGTCATGATTTCAACAAACTTGGTAGAGGTCTACTAGGCCATGTTATACACCATATATCTGAATTCCAGGCCTTGTGGTTTCTGAAAAGAAGATTTTTTTTTTTTTTTATATTATTATTATTTTTTTTTTTTTTTTTATATATAAGTCTATGTTAAATCAAGTGACCCCTGGAGCAGGGCAAATTTTGACCCCAGGCCATGTTCATCTTGTCATGGCCAATGTCCCTACCAGTTTTCACAAACCTAGGCCCTGTGGTTCTTCAGTTAATGATTAGATGAGCATTTCATACTTATGCACACAGTGACCTTGACCTTTGACCTAGTAACCTCAAAATCAATAAGGTTTTAAAAACTGCATTTTCCAATTATTGATCCGAAAAGGATTTCATACTAATGTACACAGTGACCTTGATCTTTGACCTAGTGACCTCAAAATCAATAAGGTTCATCTACTGGTTATTGCCAATGTCCATACCAGTTTTCACAAACCAAGGCCCTGCAGCTCCCCAGTTCATGATTGGATAAGGTTTGCTCAATGCAAGAGGGCTTGACAAAAACCAATGGTTAGAATTTAATTCTATTTAGCACAAATGGTCACCTTATGTCTGTCTACCACAATTGCTAAAATGAAGTTGATCCCATGTAAAATGAGGCCACAGAGGGTCAGCTTGTTTCCTTATATAATCCATATACAGCAGAACCTCGCCAAACTGAACATCATTAAACCAAATTCCCCGCCATTTTGAAGTTTATTTTCAGTCCCAATTTCTTCCCTTCTTATTTTAACATAAAAATAAATGTTTAATCCAAATTTCGCTATTTTGATTTTTAAGCTATTTCGATGTAAAAATCCCAGTCCCGAGGTTGCAATTCATGTACATTTTTTCAATTTTTATTTCGAAGTAAAATTTCATAAATTTTCGTGAACTAATTATCATCCTTATTATCAATTAACCAAGTTTATTTTGCGGAGGCACCTGGAGTGATGGCTCAGGCAAGTTTTTCACACCTTTTTTTAGATTGGGTTGGGCAATGTGTGTCCCACCAGAAATGCTGATTATTGCTAATCGATATCTGACAGTTTGCATAATATGCACGTGCCAGCAGATAAACCCAGGCGTCAGATATTAAGTACATTCCATATCATTGCGTTTGTCACCGCATGCGACACTACTTGAAGCAGCAGATCGACGGTAAAAATATGTATCATTGTTTGACATGGTAGAATGATTATGTTCACTAGAAGCATCTAAGTAGATCATGATATATTTTCATAACTTTTCATGACTTGCAAATAGTATATACGTACACCTAATAGGTGGTTTTCATGGCATAATGATTTCCACAATATGCACTGGTAATGAAACACAGACATGCACGCTCACAAACTGAAATTTCCATCGGATTTTTAACCTGAATAATCGTTGTTTCGAAGTTTTCAGCTTGGTCCCAAGGACTTCGATTTAACGAGGTTCTACTGCAGAAGATTTCAAAACTCTTTTATGAAACCAAAGGCCTGAATTTAATTTCATATAAAACAAATAGCCACCTCATGTCTGTCTACCATAATTACTAAAATAAAGTTGATCCCATGAAAAACAGGGCCCCTAGGGCTAGTGTCCTTAGGTACTCGGATTAGGAAATTTCAAAATTATTTTTCTATGAAATCAATAGTTAGAATTTATTTTTTCATGTCACCTTATGGCTGCCTATGTTGCCATGAAAAATGAGGAACCTCATATATATAATTTTCTTCTATGAAACCAATGGCTAGAATTTAATTTCATTAGCACAAAATTAATAGTCACCCCATGGCTATCTACCATAATTGCTAAAATAAAGTTGATCCTTTGCAAAATAAGACCCCTATGGATTCAGCTAGTTTCCTTATACATTTGTACTCTATATAGAAATTTCAAAATTCTTCTTCTATGAAATCAATGGTCAGAATTTAATTCTTTTGGTACAAATGGCCCCATTGTCTACTTCTATTCCTAAAATAAATTTGAAGATGATTTACTTAAGAATTCTTTTTATCTGAAATTTGAATCTGGTTGCAGCTGGAGGTTACAAGGTTTTAAATAAGCTTATGTACTCTGGTGAGTGATTTAGGGCCATATGGCCCTCTTTTTTTTATGTTAAAAGGGGTATAACATCTGACCTAATTGGCCGATATCTGCCATAACTGAACTTGATCCAGAGATTATGGTCATTAACATTGTCATTAAGTTTGAAGATGATTGTTCAAAAACTGATGACGTTAGAGTGTAAACCAAGTGAAATGTGACATTTTATTATATTAAAAGTGACATTACTCCTGACTTAACTGGCTGATATCAGCTTTAATTGAACTTGATCGTGGGAATATGGAAACCATTGTTTCTTTAGGGGATAATAAAATCAAAGAAATATATCAAGAACCTTCATAAGTTCAATGATGCAGGACTTGTAGATGCTGAAGATGGCTGCAGGGGAGGGGGGACCAATGTACTGCTTGATGTCTGCCCGGTCTACAAATGCTAGATCAATAGCACCCGTCACATTGGATGTGGTCAGTATCAACACATTTGGGAATCTGAAATATACAGAGGAAAGTTTTAGAAACATTTTTTATACAAGAGCTATCTATAAAACAGTGCACTGGACTATTTTGTGCTTGTCAGTTACCAAAAAAAATGCAATATAAAGCAATGTAAGAATCCCTGTATTATCAGAAGTAAACAAGGGCAATAAAAATGCAGGGATCATTTTGGACTGGACAGTCAGTGAGATTTTTCTCCCATTTGCCCAATTTTTATGAGATTTCGTGAAAATTCTTGAGATTTGTACCTTTGTGGAGAACATATTTCAATAACATTTTTTTTTTTTGCCAGCTTTATTACCACTCTCTATAATACTTCAAATAATGTTATTAAATTGTACACTTGTTATATTTCATGTTCAAAACAGAAAATATGTCTTTCATTTAAGCTTTTGTCTTTCTTCACATGATGTACACTAAGAACTTGTCATCAAGTACACGTCTAAGAATAAAACAAACTGTGTTTGCTATGTGCCATTGTATGGTTGTAGTTTTAAAGTTATTTGTCCCTAGTGCCATTATGTTCTTGCAATTGGCATCCCTGCAAATTTTACACCACAGTAGATCTTCTTGTTCACCATAATCAAGCCATGGACTGTACATAGTCAACCACCGCTGTTGGAAATTTGGGAATTCAATTATCTTACTGTGTTTGATTTGGGGCATGGCAAATTTAAATCGGCAGTGGTAGATGTTGATGAATCAGGCTCGGTCGTAGCAGTTATACTTTGATTAGTATTTGTATTGCTTTGAGGCGAAAAAAAATATAAAAAAATTTTCATTTGCGACGTATCTGTATGGCAGACGCTCCGATCACCAGGGGCGCTTGGGATCTGACTAAACTATAGCCTTTTGGTGATATCGATTTTTCATGCAGAACATCCAGGATGGAAGTGAATACCGTATTATAAACGCACTGCAGACATTCCGAGATTACGGCTTAGCGATTGCATAACCGTCAATCGGGGTACGATCCTAGATTTTCTGGTGCGACATTTTGTCCCATTTGAGAAATCTGGATGTGATTTTAGCCAAATTAGTGAGAGAATATCACGAAATCGTGAGATAAAAAATCCCTGAAAATGTATTCCAAGTTTCAAAGCAATATCTCAAAGGGTTCAGTGAAAAAGAGAGCTAGTACGAAGAATCGAAGTCAAAGCCAGAGAAGTCCATTATATACCCTATATAGTCTTTTGACCTGGTATAAACTTAACAAAAACAAACAAAAACTAGACTTCTTTCTTTTGTTCAGAACAAAAGAAAGGGCTTTCTGCACTGCAAACCATGTCAAACCTGATCATACTAATTTAATATACTGACATACACCATCTTTAAACAAGAGGGCCATGATGGCCCTGGATCGCTCACCTGTTATCATTAGGCTATGTAAAATCAAGTGACCCCTTGGCGGGGCCAAATTTGACCCCAGGGCCATGATTTGAACAAACTTGGTTGTGATCTACTAGCCAATGCTGCACACCAAATATCTAAACCCCAGGCCTTGTGGTTTCTGAGAAGAAGATTTTTCAAGTGTTTCCTGTATTAGCCTATGTTAAACTAGAACTATCACTGAAGGTGATTAATACCCCCACAAATGCAGTAAAAGCCAGACTTCAAGTCAATACCTTGTATAATTTTCGAATTATGTACTGGACAAGAAAAAAAGATTCAAACAAAGGGAGATAATTAAAAAATGGGACCAGGTAGAGTTACAGTTCCTGGACAATGCACTTCTCCTAGTTGCCATCTGTTACATTTTAAGTTTGAAGTCAATACCATGTATAATTTTTTAGTTATGTTCCAAACAAGAACAAGGCTTAAAGCGACAGGGTCTGTCACAAAACCAGGTTTTCAACATGGAAAATCCAATTCGAAATGAAGATTTTATTTATAAAATGATCACCAAAGTACATTAATACTTTATGTTACATGGATGAAGAGTAAATAAGGGTCATAACTCTAAGAAATATGGTTAAATTGACAATATAGGTCAAGTCACTATGTACTGGCCATACTGTGTAGATTTGGGCAGAATGCATTCAGAAATGAAGAAGGAGAATTTAAGCAAATAAAAGAATGTGTCACTATATGTTACATGAAAACAAGCTCAAAGGTGTGAAATCAGATTGTCAAAGGGTAATTGTCTCTGACCTGCAATATCAATGCAGGGTAAAATACAAGATTCAAAATTAAATGTTAGTTCAAGGAAATTATGGATATTTTAAAACATGAAAAGCAACCTACAGGAATTATCCAAAGACTGATACAAATGCATTTATTTTATTTCTTATTGAAGGTTTATTAAGCAATTCTAGCAATCAGACATTTGTATAATATTTGTCAAGATAGCAAGGGCACCGCAACTATGTAAATGAAGAAAAGCATAAGTGAAGCATAAAAACAAAAGCATTCATAGCAAGCCGCTATCAAACAGAAAAGAAAAAAATATATATATATTTAGTCATAGTGACCTTGACCTTGATCCATTTTCTAATATATTTTAGTCATAGTGATCTTGACCTTGATCCATTTTCCAATATATTTTAGTCATAGTGATCTTGACCTTGATCCATTTTCCCTGAAAAGCAATTCCAACCTTCCTCTTCCCTAAAGGTATCTACTTATCAAATACATTGCCTTGTTATCCCAACATTCCTCTTACCATAAGCTATTTACCTATAAAATATGAATGCTATACCTTCATTTTTACCCAAGTTATTGAGCGAAAAAAAATCTATTTTTACCATTGTGACCTTGACCTTGACCGATTCCAAAAGCAATCCAAACCTTCCTCTTCCCATAAGGTATCTACCCATCAAATATAATTGCTATATCTAAATTCTAATTAAGTTAAAGATATCGAGCAGAAACAAAAAATCTATTTTTAACCATTGTGACCTTGACCTTGACCCGATTAACCTGAAAAGCAATCCCAACCTTCCTCTTCTCATAAGGTATCTACCCATCAAATATAATTGCTATATCTAAATTCTAACTTAAGTTATTGAGCGGAAACGAAAGTTTGACGCCCGCCCGCCCGCCCAGCCACCCGCCCGCCCGCCCAACGATGTTCGGCATTCTAATAACCAGGTTTCAACTAGTTGAAAACCTGGTTAAAAACAAGGAAAAGTAACAAAGGGAAATAACTCTGTAATTACTCTAGATAGAGTTATGGTTCTTGTGCACTGCACTTCCTCATGTTGTAGTTGACCATTGTATGAAATTATTTTGAAATCCAACCAGTAGTTTACAAGTTATACTCTGGACAAGGAAAAGTAACTAAGGGCAATAACTCTGTAATAAGTCAAGATGGAGTTATGGTTCTTGTGCACTGCACTTCCTCTCCATGTGCTTGATCATTGCATGAAGTTGTATTGAATTCCAACTTGTGGTTTTCAAGTTATGCTCCGGACAAGGAAAATGCAACGGACCACTGGACCGACCGACCACCGGGTGACTCCTATATACCCCCCCAAACTTCGTTTCGGAGGTATAATCAAATGACCTGGGGCGGAGCCAATTTTGACCCCAGGGTCATAATTTGAACAATCTTGGTAGAGAGTCATAAGATCATGTTACATACCAAAAATCAAAAGGCTAGGCCTTGTGGTTTTGGAGAAGATTTTTTGAATTTTCATTTTTAAAATCTATTTTTAGCTCCTGTGACCTAGATTTTTGACCAATCAAAATAATTTTAAAAACTTTGGAAAAGGGCCATATAATGAACATTCCTGTGAAGTTTTATCAAAATCCAGTGAGTAGTTTAGAAAGAAATGTTGTTTAAAGAACCTTGTTGAAGACGGACGCACGCACGCACGACGGACAAAAGGCAATCACATAAGCTCACCATGAGCACGTTGTGCCCAGGTGAGCTAAAAATTGAAGAAAATCTGCCCCGAATTGACAGCTTTAGAGTGCAAACTTATATAAATAGCAGATGAAATCTGTGACGTCATATGACATTATTCAAAATTTAAAGTCAATGCATTCAAAAGGGAATATGTGGCTTTGTTTTCAGTTTGTGGTTTTTCGGAAATACATTTTTCATGTAACTTCCTTATATGATGTTCGATTTTAAAAACATAGGTACCGTTAGAAAGGTCTTCTAAATTCCAATGTTACGGTTTGAGATATATAAAGTTATTACTCAACAAGAGGGCCATGATGGCCCTGGATCGTTCACCTGGTATCATTAGGCTATGTAAAATCAAGTGACCCCTGGGGCAGAGCCAATTTTGACCCCAGGGTCATGATTTGAACAAACTTAGAAGAGATCCACTAGACAATGCTACACACCAGGCCTTGTGGTTTCTGAGAAGATTTTTCAAGTTTTTCCCTATATAAGCCTATGTAAAATCAGGGACCCCTTTTGTGGGGCCAAATTTCACTCAATGGTCATGATTTGTAAATACGTGGTAGAGACCCAGTAGATGCTACATACCAATATCTAAACTCCAGGCCTTGTGGTTTCTGAGAAGAAGATTTTTCAAGTTTTTTTTTCTATATTAACCTATATTTAATCAAGTGACCCCTGGTGCTGGGCCAATTTTGACCCTAGAGCCATGATTTGAACAAACTTGGTTGAGAGTCATAAGATATGCTACACAAATATCTAACTCCAGGCTTGTGGTTTCTGAGAAGAAGTTTTCAGTGACCCCTGGGGCAGGGCCAATTTTGACCCCAGGGTCATAATTTGAACAATCTTGGTAGAGAGTCATAAGATCATGCTACATACCAAAATACAAAAGGCTAGGCCTTGTGGTTTCGGAGAAGAAGATTTTTAAAAATTTTCAATTTTAAAATCTATTTTTAGCTCCTGTGACCTAGATTTTTGACCAATCAAAATAATTTTAAGAAATTTGGTAAAGGGTCCCATAATGAACATTCCTGTGAAGTTTTATCAAAATCCAGCGAGTAGTTTAGAAGGAGATGTTGATTAAAGAAATTGTTGACGATGGAGGCATGGACGGACGGTCGGATGAAGCGGCGACTATATGCGACACCTTCGCTGAGCATAAAAAAGAAATCAAGTGATTGGGATTAACTGCAGAATTGCATGAAAGATTGGTTTCAATGAATTCTTATTGTTCATGTAACTTCCTTATGATTTCCAATTTTAAAAAGCCAGGTATCATTAGAAAGGTCTTATTCCACACAATTCGCTTGCTATATAAATGTATGTATCTTTAACCACTTTTTAGATATCGGCAGTTAAACCATGAGAAAATGGCAAAAATCAGGGAAAATATGTTCATATCAAGTTGTTTTCTCCCTATAAGTTAATGAATATTAGGTAAATCTTTAATATTTAGTTTTTGTTTTTCTGCAATAACTCAACTGATTCAACCCCGATCTTTAAAAACTAATTATCACATGAAAGGTCTTTGAAAGCACTACAAATTATACCCATAGAGTCTTGATTAAATATTTATCGTTTTTGAGGTACATGTATTTACAATCAAAGTAAAAATCGATAATTGACTTGACCTTGACAAATGTAACTTTCCGGAAATGGAAGTGACTAATAGCAATGAGATGCACTGTTGCACCTTGAGTGAAAATTTTATGCAAATCGCCAAAAAAACTAAGGAATGTAGTGCTAAAAAACCGTAAATTTTGAATTAAAAGATTGTGAGCACGTCATGACGTCATTTTACCTCATATGACGTCAGTCTTCTCAGAGCTGAAAGAAATCCACAGGACACATGTTCTGCCCGAATTTCAAGTTTCTAGCTGATCTGAGAGCTCCATTATACTTAAATACATTTTCAGGTCCAAGGTTTGAAACTTGGTTCAGCCATAGTTCCTTGGTCTTTTTGAATCTTGCAAAATGTATATAATCCTGCACAACTAAATCACAATCCATACATTCTGTGAAAAAATCAAGTCAATTGGTCAAGAAATGACTGCTGTAGAGCGCGTACAAGCTTTGGTAGCTTTTTTAACCTTGACATCACGAGACATCACATGAAGAAAAAAATTGCAGCATTCAAAAGTGCCAAAGTCTCTGTGCATACTGTTTAAATTTCATGATGCCTTATCGGTAACCTATTTTAATTTGAACCTCAAAAGGAAGAAAAATGTAGAATAATAATAAGAACAAGAAAGTCAGTAGAACTGACAGATGCTCCCCGAAGAACGTCATTGTTACAAATAAGGCTTTGGTCAATGGGTGGGAGGATATGTTAAGGACCTGAATGGGATCAGCACATGCTTATCATGTATAGAATCCAGGTAATGCGCATCTCCTCTTGGTAATAAAGCTTCACATAAAAAGTTTTGTTGAAATCAAGCCGTTAGTTCCTGAGAAATAGTCCGGACAAGGAAAGTGTGACGGACGAACGAACGAACGGACGGACAAAGCGGCGACTATATGCGTCACCTTCAGTGAGCATAAAAAAAGGTAAAAAAAAGCTCTTAACTCTCTAAACAGTAAACCATATTATATATTCTTGTTCCTTTTGATGAGACAGAAGATAAAATGGTAAATACTTTGGTGTCCCCCAAGATCACACAGGGGTCAGGCCCCATCCCCAAAATTTTACTTAGGACCTTTCAGCTCAAAGCTGTTGAAATCCCCATTCCTAAATCATATCTATTCTCCTCATCAGATGAGATGTTTTACCAACTCTAATTTGGAGACTTAGTAACAGTTTACTATTTAATATGATAATACGTGTTACTCATCAGATCTTTCATTGATTTTTTTTAAGTTTTTATACTACTGAAAATTAAGTCATACATTTCAATGTGTGCTCATATCAAAGAGGTTAACCAACACTCTTGACATATGACTGGATATTTGAAATAGTGTATAATGGCCTAAACAACAATTAGCTGACATGATTATGACTGACATTACTAGCATATTGAATTTTGTGAGGTTTTGTTTAAATGATATCTCCTGTTAAATTAGGCAAATGACATGAATATCAGTCAACAACATGGTAGTAGGGGCCATAACTCTCTTAAAAATTGAGGAACCAGGTCACGTCAACGATATGCGTATCTACTCTTGGTAATAAAGCTTCCCATAAAGTTTCATTGAATTCAAGCCATTAGTTCCTGAGAAATAGCCCGGACAAGAATCATGCAACATGAAATATAGGCCAAAAAGTCAAGGGGCCATAACTCTGTGAAAAATTGAGGAACCAGGTCACGCCGACATTATGCGTATCTACTCTCGGTGATAAAGCTTCCCATAAAGTTTTGTTGAATTCAAGCCATTAGTTCCTGAGAAATAGCCCGGACAAGAATCATGCAATATGTACTATTGGCCAAAAAGTCAAGGGGCCTTAACTCCTTGAAAAATTTAGGAATCGGGTCATGCTGACGATATGCGCATCTCCTCTTGGTAATAAAGCTTCCCATAAAGTTTCGTTGAATTCAAGCCATTAGTTCCTGAGAAATAGCCCGGACAAGAATCATGCAATATGTACTATAGGCCGAAAAGTCAATGGACCATAACTCTTTGAAAAATTTAGGAACCGGGTCATGCTGAGGATATGCGCATCTCCTTTTGGTAATAAAGCTTCCCATAAAGTTTCGTTGAATTCAAGCCGTTAGTTCCTGAGAAATAGTCCGGACAAGGAAAGTGAGACGGACGAACGGACGGACGGACGAAGCGGCGACTATATGCGTCACCTTCGGTGAGCATAAAAAAACAAAACAAACCAAATAGGTCTTTCTGCTTGAGGCAGAAAACCCTAATAATAAGAAAAAACATAACAAACCCAATAGGAAATTCTGCTTAAGGCAGAAAGCCCTAATAAGAACAAGAGGGCCAAGACGGTCCTAGATTGCTCACCTGAGAAAGATGATTGCTTAAGAAATAAAGATGCTAGAGTGTAAAAGTGAAATCTGGCTTTTTTTAAGGTGAAAAGGGCATAACTCCTAAATTAAAGGCATTCAGTTAAATTAACCCATTCAAGATTATGGGCATAAACATTGTCTTAAAGTTTAAAAAAGATTGCTCAAAAGATAAAGATGCTAGAGTGTAAACAAAGTGAAATCTGGAATTTTTTTATATTAGAAGGAGCATTACTCCTGACCTAATTGACAGATCTCAGCCATAATCAAACTCAATCGAGACATTATGGTCATAAGCATTCCCATAGAGTTTGAAGATGATTGCTCAAAAGATAACGATGCTAGAGTGTAAACAATGTGAAATTTGGCATTTTTTGAATATTGAAAGGGGCATAACTCCTGACCTAATTGACCGATTTGAGGGATCAGCAGACTTGTTTTGTAGATTTGTTTGCAACAATGCATCAAGTGTGACCATTCAACATTGTGGGATAAATTTCGGCTTTATATTTGGATAAAGGACATATCTGTTGGATTGCTCAGGTTAAATTTAAATTTTATCAATCAGACAAGGATCAAACTAATTTATTATAATAATTTTAAGACACTGTATGTTGTGATATTCATATTGTTATTTGTCACTTGTTATAATTAAAATATATTTAGTTAACTAGTTTGTTGCTGGCTTTTCTTTGTTGAGCCATTTCATCACATTGGCTGTAACAATACATTTAAAATTGAGAGGTTACTCGGTTTTCAATAAAATGAAAGGGATGCTCAGAATGTAGATACTATAGTTGTGAGTGACTATGTCACACACATCTAAAAATCATTGAGATCCATTAAATTAACAATAATTTTATATAGTCTTGTTCATTATGATTAGATGGATTGAATGGTACTTCTTTGATGTTCACATGGGCTACCAAGGGCTCAATTTTACTTATGACCTTTTTTCTCAAAAAACATTTGTATATGATTGTCTAAGGAGAAACTTCATTTGGGAGACTTAGTAACAGTTCACTTTTACAATTTTTAGGATTGGGATCACCCTGCATCCATCGTCGTCCGTCTTGTGTCATCACAAGATACTTACATTATATGTATATAGAAAATTTAAAAAATCATCTTCTCTGAAACCAATGGTCAGAATTTAATTTCATTTAGCACAAATGGTCACCTAATTTTGCTAAAATCAAGTTGATCCCGTAAAAAATGAGGCCCCAAACCATTGCCTTTTAAATTTGTAAGGGAAATAATCAATATTTTATATTGAAACTAATAAATGCAAAATATTAATTAACTCCCCTTATTGATTTCATTCTTTGTATTGTTGTCATAAATATATTATGTGAATTGTTTCAAAGAGTTTCATTAAATTTATATATGGTATAAAATTCTCTGAATACATTGTTAATAAAAGTGAAACCAGCAGTGTTGCTTTATCAGTGTCCGTCCATCATTATTTTGTCCAGAGCATAACACAAAAACTATAAGAGGTATCAACATGAAACTTCATAGGTAGATAGATCTCAATGAGGAGAAGTGCAGTGCACAAGAACCACAACTCTTTTTTGCATAATTTTGGAGTAATTGCCCTTTGTTATTTTCCATACTAAAGTTTTGTCCGGAGCATAGCACAAAAAGTATAAGAGGTATCAATATGAAACTTAATAGGTAGATAGATATCAATGAGGAGGAGTGCAGTGTATAAGAACAGCAACTCTGTTTTGCCTAATTTTGGAGTTATTGCCCTTTGTTATTTTTCATACTTAAATTTTGTCTGGAGCATAGCACAAAAAGTATAAGAGGTATCAACATGAAACTTCATTGGTAGATAGATCTCAATGAGGAGAAGTGCAGTGTACAAGAACCGCAACTCTTTTTTGCTAATTTTGGAGTAGTTGCCCTTTGTTATTTTTCATACTTTTTTGTCCTGAGCATAGCACAAAAACTATAAGAGGTATCAACATGAAACTTCATAGGTAGATAGATCTCAATGGGGAGAGTGCAGTGTACAAAACGCAACTCTTTTTGCTATTTTGGAGTATTGCCCTTGTTATTTTTCATACTTAAATTTTGTCTGGGCATAGCACAAAAAGTATAAGAGATATCAATATGAAACTTCATAGGTAGATAGATCTCAATGAGGAGAAGTGCAGTGTACAAGAACCACAACTCAGCTTTGCATAATTTTGGAGTTATTGCCCATTGTTATTTTTCATACTTAAATTTTGTCTGGTGCATAGCACAAAAAGTATAAGAGATATCAATATGAAACTTCATAGGTAGATAGATCTCAATGAGGAGAAGTGCAGTGTACAAGAACCACAACTCAGCTTTGCATAATTTTGGAGTTATTGCCCTTTGTTATTTAGCATTTATTGGGGAGCATCCATTGGTTCTACCGATATTCTTGTTGTTTTTTAGGGCTTTCTGCCTCAAGTAGAAAGACCTATTGGGTTTGTTATGTTTTTTCTTCTTATTAGGACTTTCTGCCTACTGGCAGAAAGTCCTATTGGGTTTGTACTGTTTATTCTTCTTCTTCTTATTATTCGTTATTTCTTCCTCTTATATTTGTGTTAATTTCGATGTGTTGCCATTGGCCCTGAGCAATCAAAATTTTATGGCATGTATTTCAAACCATGAGCTTTCGGATGCATTGAATTTCATATTCATATGACGTCATATAACGTCAGACTTGACGTCACGTGAAAAAGTTTGTACGCGGTCTACAGCCATTATTTCTGGACCGATTTTCATCAAAATTTCACAGAATGTGTATGTTAGGCTCTAGTTGTGCATCCCGGTGTCTGTTTTTCAAAATTCGAAAAGTCCATGGTTCTATAGCGAATCCAAGATTCGAACCAAGGTCGTAAATTTTTAAATGCTTATAAAATATGTCCTATTTAAGATAGAAAGTTGATATTTAGTCAGTATATAGGTCTCTAGAAGTTTTAAACATTTTGTGAAAATAAATGTCATATGACATCACGTGACGTCATTATATGATAATGTATTTCTAATATTAACAATAATATTTCTATATGTTGAAATTGTCGAAGGGCAATGAAAATTTAATGACACATGCTTCAAATGCTGAAATTTTGATTTCTATGATTTTCATATGCCTATGACGTCATATGACGTCACACTTGAAATATGCAACAAAAGTTTGTACGCGGTCTGCGGCCATTGTTTATGAACCGATTTTCATCAAATTTTCACAGAATATGTATATTAAGTTCTAGTTGTGCATCTCGGTGTCCGTTTTTCAAAATTCGAAAAGTCCATGGTTCTATAGCGAATCCAAGATTCGAACCAAGGTCGTAAATTTTTAAATGCTTATAAAATCGGTCCTATTTGAGCAATAAAGTATATTTGGGTTATCTCAAAATTTTTCAGACGCTGAAATTTCGATTTCAATGATTTTCAGAAGCCTATGACGTCATATGACGTCACATTTGAAATTGACTACGAAAGTTTGTACACGGTCCAGAGCCATTATTAATGGGCCGATTTTTATCAAATTTTCACAGAATGTGTATATTACGTTCTTATTGTGTATACCGGTGTCCGTTTTTCAAAATTCGAAAAGTCCAAGCATCTATGGCGGATCCAAGATTCGAACCAAGGACGTTAATTTTTAAATGCTTATAAAAACTGTCCTATTTGAGATAGAAAGTTGAAATTTTGTCAGTTAGTAGGTCTCTGTGTGTCTAACAATTATGTGAAAATAAACGTCATATGACGTCACGTGACGTCATTTTTTTATTATTATTATTCTTTTCTTCTTCCTAACTAAACGCTTATTTTAATATGTTGCAATAGTCCTAGGACGATGAAATTTTTATGGGTTATTCGTCACGTGAGGAAATTTTGATTTCAATGATTATCAGCAGCCTATGACGTCACAGCTAAAAATAGTAAAAAATGGTGTTCGTGCTCTACATCCATCATTTATGGTCGGATTGTCTTCAAATTTTCACAGATGGTACATCTTGAAACTAAGGTGTGCATATCCTGTCAGCTAACCGAAATTCCGAAAGACCGAAGTTCTGTGGCTAAAATAAGATTCGAACATAGGACCGAAAATTTCATTTTAGGATTAAAGAGCTTCAGGATGAGATAGAAAGTTGAAACTTACACAGTTTGCAGTTCTGCAGAATTTCTACATATATTTTGAGTTGTGACGTCATATGACGTTATGTGACGTCATAAGCATACTTCTTAATTTTTATTTTAGGGCAATGATTTCGACATGATGCCAGTTGTTCAGAATAATGAATATTTCAGAGTTATGACAGTAAAGTATGCGCTTTTAAACAAAAGCATCTTCAGCACCCTATGACGTCATATGACGTCAGAGCTAAAAATAGTGAAAAATGGTGTTCACGCTCTACAGCCGTCATTTATGGTCGGATTTTCTTCAAATTTTCACAGATGGTACATCTTGAAACTAAGGTGTGCATATCCTGTCAGCTAACCGAAATTCCGAAAGACAGAAGTTCTGTGGCTGAAATAAAATTCAAACATAGGACCGAAAATTTCATTTTAGGATTAAAGAGCTTCAGGATGAGATAGAAAGTTGAAACTTACACAGTTTGCAGTTCTGCAGAATTTCTACATATATTTTGAGTCGTGACGTCAAATGTCGTCATGTGACGTCATAAGCATACTTCTTAATTTTCATTTTAGGGGAATGATTTCGACATGATGCCAGTTGTTCAGAATAATGAAGATTTTAGAGTTATGACTGTAAAGTATGCGTTTTTGAACAAAAGCATCTTCAGCACCCTATGACGTCATGTGACGTCAGAGCTAAAAATATTGAACAATGGTGTTCGCGCTCTACTGCCGCCATTTATGGTCGGATTTTCTTGTAATTTTCACAGATGGTACACCTTGAAACTAAGGTGTACATATCCTGCCAGCTTACCGAAATTCCGAAAAACCAAAGTTCTGTGGCTGAAGTAATATTCGAACATTTCATTTCATTTTAGGATTGAAGAGCTTAGGATGAGATAGAAAGTTGAAACTTACACAGTTTGCAGTTCTGCAGCATTTCTACAAATATTTTGAATCGTGACGTCAGAGGACGTCATAAGCATACCACTTATTTTTAATTTGGGGCAATGATTTCGACATGATGCCAATTGTTCAGAATAATGAAAATTTCAGAGTTATTGCAGTAAAGCATGCGCTTTTAAGCAACAGCATTTTCAGCACCCTATGACGTCACGTGACGTCAGAGCTAAAAATAGTGAAAAATGGTGTTCGCGCTCTACAGCCGCCATTTATGATCAGATTTTCTTCAAATTTTTACAGATGGTACATCTTGAAACTAAGGTGTGAATATTTTGTCAGCTAACCTTAATTCCAAAAAACCGAAGTATTGTGGCTGAAGTAGGATTCGAACATAGGACCAAAAATTTCATTTTAAGGGCTAAAGAACTTCGGGATGAGATAGAAAGTTGAAACTTACACAGTTTGCAGTTCTGCAGAATTTCTTAATATATTTTGAGTCGTGACGTCATATGACGTCATAAGCATACTACTACTACTGCTACTTATTTTTTTTTTCTTCGTAACTTAACGCTTATTTATAATATAATGTCAATTAATCAGCATGAACATGAAATACTACCAGAGGTGAGTCATTACATGAAACTTCTATCTCCTGCTTTTTGCATTAACACAGTTACAGAAAGTCAATTTTTCCAATTTGTTCAAATTAAACAGGTTACCGAAAAGGCAGCAGCATGAAATTTTAACAGTATACACAGTGACTTTGGCACTTTTGATTGCAGCAATTTTTTTCTTCATATGATGTCACGTGACATCAGGGTTCAAAAAAGCTACCAAAGATTGTTTGCGCTCTACAGCCGTCATTTATTGACCAATTGACTTGATTTTTTCACAGAATGTATGGATTGCGATGTAGTTGTGCAGGATTATATACATTTTGCAACATTCAAAAAGACCAAGTATCTGTGGCTGAACCAAGTTTCAACTTTGGACCTGAAAATGTATTTAAGTATTACAAAGCTTTTAGATAAGCTAGAAACTTCTAATTTGGATAGAACATTTGTCTTATCAATTTCATACAGCTCTGAAAAGACTGACATTGTATGACGCAAAATGACGTCGTGATGCGTTAACAAACTTTTAATCCAAAATGTAGGGTTTTTAAGCCCTACATGCCTTAACTTTTGACCAATTTGCATAAAATTTTCACTGAATGTGCAACATAGCATCTCATTTACCTTCGTCACTTCCGTTTCCGGAAAATTGTAAAGGTCAAGGTCATATGTCAGTTATTGGTGTTTTTATTCGGCAAAGTGTATCTCAAAAACAAAAAAATGCTACCGGAACACTTAATGAAATCTGTAGTGCTTTGAAAGACCTTTCAGGTGATATTTAGTTTTTGAAGATTGGGGTTGAATTGGTTGAGTTATGGCAGAAAGACGAAAAGTGTACTTTTAACGAAATTGAAACGCTGTAGTTTCATGAACTTTGAGTCAAAAATTATGATTTTTTCAGGATTCACACACTGAGAAGTGAAGTGATGTATACTGCAAGGAATATTTGTTTGGTCATGTGATTATGACGTCATGCATATTTAAGCTGAAATTATTAAACAAGAGGGCCATGATGGCCCTGAATCGCTCACCTGAGTACCATTGCTTCAACTGATGTCAAGGTTTTTAAACAGACAAGGATTCTGATATAAATTAATCTAAAACATTTTACCCCTGACAATACTACACACCAAATATCTAAGCAATGGGCTATATGGTTTCAGAGAAGACTTGGGCCCAGGGTCATTTATCACCGTAGGGCCAAGACTTTGAAAATCTTTGTAATGAACCATTAGATGCTACTACATACCAAAAATCTTAGCTCTAGGCCTTATTGATTCATAGAAGAAGATTTTTTTAAGATTTTCCTATTTAACTCTATGTAAAACAAGTGACCCCAGGTGTGGGGTCATTTATCACCATTGGGCTATGATTTGTACAATCTTGGTAGTGGCCCATAAGATGATGCTACATACCAAATATCTAAGCTCTAGGCCTAATGGATTCATAGAAGAAGATTTTTTAAGATTTTCCTATATAACTCTGTGTAAAACAAGTGACCCCTGATGCGGGGTCATTTATCACCATAGGGCTATGATTTGTACACTCTTGGTAGTGGCCCATAAGATGATGCTTCATACCACATATCTAAGCTCTAGGCCTTATGCATTCATGGAAAAAGATTTTTTAAGATTTTCCTATATAACTCTATGTAAAACAAGTGACCCATGGTGCGGGGTCATTTATCACCATAGGGCTATGATTTGTACAATCTTGGTAGTGGCCCATAAGATGATGCTACATACCAAATATCTAAGCTCTAGGCCTTATGGATTCATAGAAGAAGATTTTTTAAGATTTTCCTATATAACTCTATGTAAAACAAGTGACCCCTGGTGCGGGGTCATTTATCACCATAGGGCTATGATTTGTACAATTTTGGTAGTGGCCCATAAGATGATGGTTCATACCAAATATCTAAGCTCTAGGCCTTATGGATTCATAGAAGAAGATTTTTTAAGATTTTTCTATATAACTCTATGTAAAACAAGTGACCCCTGGTGCGGGGTCATTTATCACCATAGGGCTATGATTTGTACAATCTTGGTAGTGGCCCATAAGATGATGCTACATACCAAAAATCTAAGCTTAGGCCTTGTGGTTTCGGAGAAGAAGATTTTTTCAAGTTTTTTCTATATAACTCTATGTAAAACAAGTGACCCCTGGTGCGGGTCATTTATCACCATAGGGCTATGATTTATACAATCTTGGTAGTGGCCCATAAGATGATGCTACATACCAAAAATCAAAAGGTTAGGCCTTGTGGTTTCGGAGAAGAAGATTTTTTCAAGTTTTTCCTATATTAGCCTATGTGAAATCAAGTGACCCCTGGGGCGGGGCCAATTTTGACCCCAGGGTCATAATTTGTACAATCCTGGTAGAGAGTCATAAGATCATGCTACATACCAAAAATCAAAAGGCTAGGCCTTGTGGTTTCAGAGAAGAAGATTTTTTAAATTTTCATTTTTAAAATCTATTTTTAGCTCCTGTGACCTAATTATGCGATGGACCAGAACCATTTATACAACTTTAGTAGAGCTTCATCTAAGGAACATTCCTGCAAAATATTTTTCAAATTGGCCAAGCCGTTTAGGAGGAGATGTTGTTTGAAGCAATTGTTGACGCCAGACGCACGGACGCACGCACGCACGGACGACGGACGCCGGACAAAAGGCGATCAGAAAAGCTCACCTTGAGCACGTTGTGCTCATGTGAGCTAAAAATTCATATAAAATCGGCAAGTTGATGTTTGAAGTTGACATTTGCACGAATGCCATAGCCTACAATGTGCAAAAAGTCCTGAAAATTTCAAGTGATTCCGTCAAACATGGCAGATATGCATGTTTTTCGAATAAGGGCTTGTATATGAAAATCTAGCAATTTGAAGTAAGGAAAGATTGGTTACCCACGAACCATATGTTCCTACGCAGGAAAGAGTGCCCATGTTGAAAGGTGAATTGCGATGCGTATTTGAGAGAATGAGATGCATTTTAGGATGCAATGGTGTACACCTGAAGACCGATAAGCATATTGCCTTTGTTATAACGGCTTTCTTCAAATTTTTATTAGGGCTTTCTGCCTCAAGCAGAAAGACCTATTGGGTTTTTTATGTTTTTTCTTCTTCTTATTATTATTATTCTATTTTTTCTTCCTTTTGAGGTTCAAATTAAAAAAGGTTACCGAAAAGGCAGCAGCCCTATTTGAGAGAATGAGGTGCATTTTAGGATGCAATGGTGTCACCAGGACTGATTAGCATATTGCCTTTGTCATTACAGCTTTCTTCAAAATTTTATTCTGCCTCAAGCAAAAAGACCTAATTAGTTATGGCAGGGAGGCGAAAAGTTTACTTTTAACGAAATTGAAAAGTAGGTCACAGGAGCTAAAAAGAGATTTTAAAAATGCAAACTTTGAAAATCTTCTTCTGCAAATCTACAAGGCCTAAAACTTATAATTGTTGTGTAGCAGTGTCTAGTAAACCTCTACCAAGTTTGTTCAAATCATGACCCTGCGGTCAAAATTGGCCCATTCCCCAGGGGTCACTTGATTTTACATAGGCTTATATAGGAAAACAAGAGGGCCATGATGGCCCTGGATCGCTCACCTGATATCATTAGGCTATGTAAAATCAAATGACCCCTGGGGCAGAGCCAATTTTGACCCCAGGGTCATGATTTGAACAAACTGGGTAGAGGTCTATTAGCCCATATTACATACCAAATATCTAAACTCCAGACCTTGTGGTTTTTGAGAAGAAATTTTTCTAGATTTTTTTCCAAAATAAGACTATGTAAAGTCAAGTGATCCCTGGGGAGGGGCCAATATTTTCACCAAATATCTAAACGCCAGGCCATGTGTTTTCTAGTTTCCTAAAAAGAAGAATTTTCAAGTTATTTCTATATTAGCCTATGTAAAATCAGGTGACCCCAATGGCGGGGCCAAATTTGACCCCAGGGGCATGATTTGAACAAACTTGGTAGTGATCTACTAGATAATGCTGCACACCAAATATCTAAACCCTAGGCCTTGTGGTTTCTGAGAAGAAGATTTTTTCAAGTTTTTCCTATATTAGCTTATGTTAAATCAAGTGACCCCTGGGGCAGGGCCAAATTTGACCCCAGGGCCATGATTTGAACAAATTTGGTTGTGATCTACTAGACAGTGCTGCACACCAAATATCTAAACCCCGGGCCTTGTGGTTTCTGAGAAGAAGATTTTTTCAAGTATTTCCTATATTAGCCTATGTAAAATCAGGTGACCCCTGGGGCGGGGCCAAATTTGACCCCAGGGCCATGATTTGAACAAACTTGGTAGTGATCTACTAGACAATGCTGCACACCAAATATCTAAACCCTAGGCCTTGTGGTTTCTGAGAAGAAGATTTTTCAAGTTTTTCCTATATTAGCCTATGTTAAATCAAGTGACCCCTGGGGTTGGGCCAATTTTGACCCCAGGGTCATAAATTGAACAATCTTGGTAGAGAGTCATAAGATCATGCTACATACCAAATATCTAAACTCCAGGCTTTGTGGTTTCTGAGAAGAAGATTTTTTCAAGTATTTCCTATATTAGCCTATGTAAAATCAGGTAACCCCTGGGGCGGGGCCAATTTTGACCCCAGGGTCATGATTTGAACAAACTTGGTAGTGATCTACTAGACAATGCTGCACACCAAATATCTAAGCTCCAGGTCTTGTGGTTTCTGAGAAGAAGATTTTTCAAGTTTTTCCTATATAAGCCTATGTTAAATCAAGTGACCCCTGGGGCGGGGCCAATTTTGACCCCAGGGTCATAATTTGAACAATCTTGGTAGAGAGTCATAAGATCATGCTACATACCAAAAATCAAAAGGCTAGGCCTTGTGGTTTCGGAGAAGAAGATTTTTTCAAGTTTTTCCTATATTAGCCTATGTTAAATCAAGTGACCCCTGGGGCGGGGTCAATTTTGACCCCAGGGCCATAATTTGAACAATCTTGGTAGAGAGTCATAAGATCATGCTACATACTAAAATCAAAAGGCTAGGCCTTGTGGTTTCGGAGAAGAAGATTTTTAAAATTTTCATTTTTAAAATATTTTTTTTCTCCTGTGACCTAGATTTTTGACCAATCAAAATAATTTTAACAACTTTGGTAAAGGGCCCCATAATGAACATTCCTGTGAAGTTTTATCAAAATCCAGTGAGTCGTTTAGAAGGAGATGTTGTTTAAAGAAATTGTTGACGACGGACGCACGCACGGACGACGGACAAAAGGCGATCACAAAAGCTCACCATGAGCACGTTGTGCTCAGGTGAGCTAAAAATAGAATCTTCTCAGAAACCACAATTTCTGGAGTTTAGATATTTGGTGTGTAGCAATGTCTAGTAAAACTCTTCAAAGTTTGTTCAAATCATGGCCCTGTTGTCAAAACTGGCACTACCCCGGGGGTCATTTGATTTAACATAGACTTGTATAGCAAAAAAAAAAAAACAAAAAAAAACAAGAGGCCCATGATGGCCCTAAATCGCTCACCTGAGATAAATAGGTTGACCCAAGGAACATCTGTACCAATTTATTTTAAAATCTGGCCACTAGTTTTTAAGAAGATGATTTTTAAAGTTTTCATTTTTTTTCTTCTTTTTGTTGCCATGGCAACCAGAGTTCTATATGGATCAAGTTTATTTTAGCAACTTTTGTGAAGGTTGACCCAAGGATCATCCCTGCCAAGTTTAATCAAATTCTGTTCAGTGGTTTCAGAGGAAATGTTGATTAAAGATTTCTCTATATACATATAAGGCAAATAAGCCCCGCCCCTGGTGGCCATGTTTTTTTACGGATCGGAATAATTTTAGCAACTTTGGTAGAGGTTGACCCAAGGAACATTTGTACCAATTTATTTTAAAATCTGGCCAGTAGTTTTTAAGAAGATGATTTTTAAAGTTTTCATTTTTTTTCTTCTTTTTGTTGCCATGGCAACCAGAGTTCTACATGTATCAAGTTTATTTTAGTAACTTTTGTGAAGGTTGACTCAAGGATCATCCCTGCCAAGTTTAATCAAATTCTGTCAAGTGGTTTCAGAGGAGATGTTGTTTAAAGGTTTCTCTATATACATATAAGGCAAATAAGCCCCGCCCCTGGCGGCCATGTTTTTTTATGGATCCAAATAATTTGAACAGTCTTGATAGACATTTAATCAAGGAACATCTGTGCCAAAACAATTTGAAATCAAGCCAGTAGTTTTGGATAAGAAGATTTTTTAGTTTTCACTATAGACATATAAGGAAAACTAGCCCCGCCCCTGGCGGCCACGTTTTTTTATGGATCCAAATAATTTGAACAATCTTGGTAGACACTTACTCAAGGAGTATCTGTGCCAAAACATTTTGAAATTCAGCAAGCAGTTTTGGAGGAGAAGATTTTTTAAGATTTGGTAAGGCCCCTGGCGGCCATGTTTTTTTACGGATCCAAATAATTTGAACAATCTTGGTAGACACTTACCAAAGGAACATCTGTGCCAAAACATTTTGAAATTCAGTTGGTTGTTTTGGAGAAGAAGACATTTTAAGTTTTTTCTTTCGGTTGCCATGGCAACCAGAATTCCAAATGGAATTCAATTCTTTGAACAACTTTGAAAGGGGACCACCCAAGGAACATCCCTGTAAAGTTTTATCAAAATTGACCAAGCGGTTAAGGAGGAGATGTCGTTTGAAGCAAAATGTTGACGGACGACGGACGGACGACGGACGGACGGACGACGGACGAAGACCGGTCACAATAGCTCACCTTGAGCCTCTGGCTCAGGTGAGCTAAAAAACTAGAAAATGTTCTCCTTAGAAACCACAAGGCCTGTAGTTAAAATATTTGGTGTGTAACATTGTCTTATGGACATCTACTAAGTTAGTTAGAATTTTGGCTCTGGGGTCAAAACTGGCCCCGCCCAGGGGATCACTTGATTTTACACAGGCTTATATAGGAAAATCTAGACAAATCTTCTTTTCAGAAACCACAAAGCCTGGAGGTTAGATATTTGGTGTGTTACATGGTCTTATAGACATCTACCTACCAAGTTTGTTCAAATCATGGCTCTTGGTTCAAAATTGACCCTGCCCAGGGGTCACTTGATTTTACATAGAATTAAATAGGGGGGTCTTTTTTAGAATTTCTTGTCAGAAACCAAAATATCATGGGTTTAAATATTTGGTATGTAACATGGCCTTGTTGACCAGAATCAAGTTTTCAAATCATGGTTCTTGGGTCAAAATTGGTCCCACCCTATGGGCCACTTGTTTTTATAGCTATAACCATCAACATTTGGACCACAGGTACAGTTTTTGTGTGGAATTGCGATTATTTTGCTGTACTTTAGCATGGATTTTGTTTTCAGTATGACTGTGTTAAAGACAATGAAGGCAATATTTCTCAGGTAAGCGATTCAGGACCATCATGGCCCCTAATGTTGAAACTTGGTAGGGAAATTGCCCATTGTCAATTGATTTTGAGGTCATTCGTTCAAAATTCAAGGTCACACTGACATTTACCATATACACCGGCAGATTAGGCACACCTTTTTTTCCAGATAATTCAAGTTTATAGAGGGGGTGCGCCTTATATGATGATATACAGCTTTTCAGTTTTCTTTTTTCAATCACCGAGAAGTGAAATTTACCGGTATACAATCTCAGAAAATGGATATACTGAAAGTCAATGAATACGATAATATGCCACAAAGTCTATACGAAACCATGATAAACAAGTAACTGGTGTTGTATGCAACACATAAAGTCCCCTACCGGCTCCACCTTGACTCAATATGGTAATCAATCCCATTTTTTGCCATATTTTCACTATTTCCGTTACCATAGCAACCACAATTTTAGTCGAAGAACAAAAATAAAATGATGTGCATAATCTACACATTGCCATCTAGTCATATACCAAGTTTCATCAAGTTTGCTTGCTTAGTTATCGCGGGATCCCATTTTTTACCATATTTTCACTATTTCCGTTACCATAGCAACCACAATT
>CM037789.1:58457480-58464980 GCA_021229015.1 Solen grandis | reverse complement strand
TTATCATTTTTTACACTCCTTTAAGAACTCAAAATTTTCAGTCATAATTCACTACTGCAGGGCAATGTTTTGATAACAAGTGTCAGTTTCAAATTTAAGTCATGATGCCAAACTTATAATCATAACATACTGATAGCTAATAAAATTCACCCCGTTAATCAATAATGACCCCTAAGACATGTTTGAAATTTCCAGTGAATACCATTGGAGGTTGTGGAGATTGAATTTGCATGCAAAACTTCTAAGGTCACAAAGGGGAATAATTCCATTAAAATCCATGCTATAGTTATGGGTCTTGGTAAAAGGTGTAAAATTATGACCCTGAAGACAAGTGTGAAGTTTTAAGAGAATACCTTTGGTGGTTGTGGAGATTGACTTTGCACACAAATCTTAACCAGGAACTTCTAAGTTCACAAAGGGAAATGATTCAGTAAAAATCCATGCTAGAGTTATGGGACTGGGTCAGTGAGCTACAATTATGACCTTAAAGACATGTGTGAAGTTTCAAATGAATACCTTAAGTGGTCATGGAGATATAAGAAGATAGAAAAACTTGCATGAATAACCTTAACCTTGAGTGTTACACCGACGCCAGGGTGACTAGGATAGCTCTCACTTTTCTTCAAATAGTCAAGCTAAACAAGAGGGCCATGATGGCCCTGAATTGCTCACCTGATTAATATTGCCTTTGTTGCCTTTTATAAAACAGTCATACTGAATACAAAATCCATGCAGATTAACAAAAAAAAAGGCAAAATTTTCCCAATGTAATGATCTTGTGGTTTCTGACAAGATCTTTTAAAGACTCTCCAATATGAGTCTGTGTAAAATCAACTGACCCCTGAGGCTGGGCCAATTTTGACCCCAGGGCCATGATTTGAGGAAACTTTGTACATGTCTATATGTAACACACCAAATATCTTAACTCCAGGGATTGTAGTTTCTGCCTAGAAGATTTTTTTAGATTTACCTGTATATGCGTATATAAAATAAAGTGACCCCAGGGGTTGGGCCAATTTTGACCCTAGGGCAAAGATGTGAACAAAGTTGGTAGATGTCAACTAGACCATATTATATACCAAATATCTAAACTACAGGCCTTGTGGTTTCTAACAAGAAATTTTTTCTATTTATTTTTCCTATATAAGCCTATGCTTAATCAAGTGATCCCTGGGGTGGGGCCAATATTGACCCCAGGGCCATAATTTGAACAAACTTGGTAGAGGTCTACTAGAAAATGCTACACATCAAATATCTAACTCCAGGCTTTGTGGTTTCTGAGAAGGTTTTTCCTATATGTAAAAACAGGTGACCCCTATGGCAAGGCCAAATTTGACCCCAGGGTCATGATTTGAACAAACTTGGTAGAGATCCACTAGACAATGCTACAAACCAAATATCTAAACTCCAGGCCTTATAGCTTCTGAGAAGAAGATTTTTTAAGTTTTTTCCTTTATTAGCCTCTGTAAATTCAGGTGACCAAATTTGACAATGCTGCACACCAAAAATCTAAACTCCAGGCCTTGTGGTTTCTGACATGAAGATTTTTCAAGATTTTTCCTATATAAGCCTATGTTAAATCAAGTGACCCCTGGGGCGGGGTCAATTTTGACCCCAGGGTCATGATTTGAACAAACTTGGTAGAGATCTTCTAGACAATGCCACACACCCAATATCTAAACTACAGGCATTGTGGTTTCAGAGAAGAAAATTTTTTAAGATTGTACTTTTAAAATCTATTTTTAGCTCCTGTGACCTAATTATGCAACAGACCAGAACCATCTGAACAATTTTTACAGGGATCACCTTAGGAACATCCTTGCAAGTTTTGATCACTTTCCCATCAGTTCTTTCAGAGAAGAAGATTTTTAAGTAAATTGTTGACGACTGACGACAACGAAGGACGCCAGAAAAATGCTGGTTCCAAAAGCTCACCATGGCACTTGGTGCCAGGTGAGCTTAAAATCTTTTTTTAGCTCCTGTGACCCAGATATGCAACAGACCAGAACCATTTGGTAGAGCTTCATGCAAGAAACATCACCTTCATTATCAAATTTGGCCGCGTAGTTTCAGACCAGATGTTGTTTAAAGAAAATTGTTGATGCAGGATGCACGCATGCATGGATGCTGGACAAAAGGCGATCACAATAGCTCACCATGAGCATCCTGTGTTCAGGTGAGCTAAAAAGTGAGGTGGTACGGAAAACTTAATCAAGTATCTAAGTCGAAAAAAGGGGAATAATTTGGTCATCTCCTCTTGCTTGGTTGGGGTGATGGCCATAATCAAGTATTCCAAGTATCAAAGCAATACCATAAGGGGTTCAGTACTAAAGTGAGGTGGTACGAAAAACTTAACTGTTACGCCGACACCAACACTCGGGTGAGTGTGCTCAAAAGCGCTTCAAAAACAAAAGCTTTCCGTATGACAGCATGCTGGACTATTCCAGAATCAATTTAGGTTTATTTTAATTCTTGTCCTGAACATAACAATAGTAAATAAATATCTACTCTGATAATCTGATACCCCTAAACATGTTTGTGAAGTTTAAAATTAATTACATGCCTATCTACTGAGATATAAGCATGACAGCACCATGTATGCAGCAGCCATATTTTAATTAAAAAATTTAAGCTAGAAAAGGGATATATTTTTTTTGTTAAATTTGGTCAAAAGTTATCTAACTTAGTTTTCTGATGCCCCTGAACACATTCATAAACTTTCAAGTCAATACCATGAATGGTCATTGAGATGTGAGCTGGATAGTAGCTTGCAAGCAAAACTTAACCAAAAAGTCACAAGGAAAAAAGTGGTCATAATTTACATTAGATCCAGTCAAAATGATAATCTGATACCATTTAACATGTAAATAAAGTTTCAAATCAATCCCATGCTTTGTTAAAATAAAATAATGCTAGAAATTATCTTTGAAAGTGGAACATCCCTGTTTATCAAAATTGTTCCAGTGGTTAACACTGCAGGCTATCGAAGTTTCACGTTAGACGGTTTCCATTGAAATCGTGTATGGTGTGCATCGAAATTTTCTGTAAACAGTCCCTGTTTTACCTACCTCCACATGCCATTTTGGGAAAAGTCTGCCCGGAAGGAGGACAAAAGGTCCATTATTTTGTTTCTTTTGCAAATTGTTTGAAAAAATTTAGTTTTGCAGATGTAAAATGTTTTAAAAACATATTCCTCAGAATTACTGTATTAATGAAATCTATTTGTAAACATGTAATATAAAGCACCCAAGATACTGGAATAATGTCTGTGAACATAACATCTCTAAACCACTTTGCAGATTGAATTGAATGTACATGCGCTTGTATAATAAGGCTTGTCTCCCTAGACAAGAGTGTATGGTGTCAATTGAAGTCACCTTATGATGTATATGGCACTAACAGAAAGTGTGTATATTTCACTCTGAAGTCCATACTTTGCAGCCAAGAGCAGTCATGATGGAATGGCTAAACATTTCTTTTAAATAGGGAGAAGTAGGATACAACAGTGACAGTGACATGGTATTTAAAGATATTTTGACATATTTCTTGAAATGATAGTAGTAAATGCGCTTAATAAAACATCTGTATCATCATTATCTAATTACATCTGGAATTTTGATTTTTGGTTTTTTACCAATTCCTCTTAACATTATTAAATTAATGACGTTAACTTTCATGTGTTACAGGTAAATATTCCATTCACATTCACTGCTCACCTGATTATGTTTAATCATATTTTAATATGATCAGTTCATCTTTTAACTGTTTCCCAATAAATTTGTGTGAAAGTCTGGTGTTTGGATCAATGTAAGAATTTGGATTAAATAATGACTGTCTGACTGACCAAAATTGAATTACTTTGTCGCAAATCTGAGTTTTGAAAATTTCACAACATCTAAAAACAAATGTGCTGCAATGTGATTTGCATTGAATTCACCAAATTTTTTTTTGTCCACCATTTTTAAAAAAGAGTGCCAGTGCTGCCACAATATACACCGCCACAAAATATAAAGACCTAGAGGGTCCTTTTAATTATTGCTTTTAACATTTCTGTAAGCATAAGCTCATAATGAAGTCTGAAACCAATTAATTTAGCTGAACAGAGATAGAACCCTACAGTAGAACCAACAGCATTTCAGTCATTTGAAGACTATGTCTACTTGAGACTACACACTGCAGTATCACGCTGTAGACATGTGGCATGATACCACACCCATTTACATTATCCTGACACTGGGCAAGTCAATCCTGTAACTACCCTTATATGGTGAGTGCCAAGCAAGGGAGCTATATCTGCATCACCTGTAATTTTGCAGCTATGTGATATGTAAGTGGTACGTTTCATCCGAAAATGGTACGTATTTGCAATGGTGCGCTTGTGCAACTGAACTCTTTGTACCAAACTCCAATTTTTCGAGTCATTTGTACATTCAATGCAACTATAGTGCAAATGAAAGTAATCTCTGCAATGTGCAAACATGGACTGAAATACCATAATAACTGATACTTATTTGTTAGTATATTAATAAACAATAAAAACAAACCTTAATTTAGTTCCAGATGTTGCCATGTTGTTGACAAGCGAAAGTCGCATGGTGTGTACGCGCATGTCCAAAGTTCAAACCATTTTGTGCATGCGTCATTACATCATAGTCCTATACAAAAAATCTCATCTGTGGCAAACCTTTAAAATCAGACAGCCACTGATGTCCATACATTCTGGGAAGCGAAAATGATTTTCAATTTTCTGGGGTTATTATAACCACCCAACACGTTTAAGACAATTGCATACCAGGTGCACCCCGTACGCAACAAGAAAAAACACAAACAAGCTCTGTACTGCTATATCACCCCATATTGTCATTTGAGGAAGAGCAGACAGAAAACTCTGACAAAAATGATAAGTCTCCCCCATATAAATATGGGGGGGGGAGACATTAATACCATATATAGGATAAACTGACAATTTTGAAATTTTCATGTGAGCACAAAATCTAGCCCTCATGCACAATAACATAACAAGAGTGCCAGTGCTGCCACAATATACGCCGCCACAAAATATAGTAATATAATAGTAATGACATTGACCAAGTTTTGAAAAGATTCATTCAGGAATGTAGGAGGAGTTGCGTTCACAAGGCTGCAATATCATTCAGCTACAGAGACTAAGTTTCAAGGGACATAAATCTTGTAAAAATCAATGAACTGGAAAATCGCCACTTCATGCACATCTACCCATTATAGTTATGACATTGACCAAGTTTTGAAAAGATTAGGTCAGAAGGTCAGAAACGTACAAGGAATTGCATTTACAAGGCTGAAATATCAATCAGCTACAGAGACTAAGTTTCAAGGGACACAAATCTTGTAAAAATCAATGAACCGGAAAATCACCACTTCATGCACATCTACCCATTATAGTAATGACATTGACCAAGTTTTGAAAAGATTTATTCAGAAATGTAGGAGGAGTTGCATTCACAAGGCTGCGATATCATTCAGCTATATTAGACTAAGTTTCAAGGGACACAAATCTTGTAAAAATCAATGAGCCGGAAAATCGCCACTTCATGCACATCTACCCATTATAGTAATGACATTGACCAAATTTTGAAAAGATTCATTCAGAAACGTAGGAGGAGTTGCGTTCACAAGATATGGATGACTGGACGGAGAGACAGACGGAGAAGATGACGCCAATATATGACCGCCTCCGGCGGCGTATAATTATACAGACAGGTTCTGCTGACGAATGGATGGACCACTAAAAGAATAACATAATAACATCCTTCAGGCGTGTAAAAATGCCAATTTACCGTTTAATCTGGTCGAGTTGTGTCAAGACAGCATTCACAACCCTGATAGCATCGGATGGTTCACTGCCAGACATGGCACTTTTCCTGGCTGCAGTCAGACTCTCCACCTGCATGTGGTGAGGTACATACTCTTCAGTAAGTCTAAAAATCTACAGTCAATATTCTTAATTTTATTTAAGCACAATGCAAAGCAATTACAACTCACTTCATAAGAAGAAGAATACTAAAATATGATTAAGACTTGGTATTTGTCAATTGTTGTCATATAGTTACATAGCAGTGTGATAAAGACATCTAAAAAATTCAATGATAATTATTTGGCAATATTGACCCTAGAATGATTAATCTCATGAATGTTTTTTGTAAGTTTCCGTGAATGACTGCGATCCAAACATTGGTTTTTAATGGTAGTATGGTTTACAAAGCTTCATACTTAATGTAAGTCTGGATGGCCTAGTGGTAAGTTCGATCAGATTTTGTAAACACAGGGGAGCAATTTCCAATCCTCAAAGCAGACAAATATTTTTTTTTAATTCTTAATTCTTTTCACCTATCATTTTTCTTTTAATAAAAGGCTTGCGGTAGGTCAGTGGTTCTACTCGGATGCCTCCATGCATTCGGGGTCTTCCCCCACCTGTATTTAGCTGGACGTGGCTATATGACTGAAATACTGTCAGAGCGACAGTAAACTCAAACAGTCAAAAGTCAAGTCTTTTAATAAAATGCAGTGTTTGTAGATGCTGGATTGATTTTCCGAATTACTGGAGTTTCTAACTTATTTTCTTCTTCTTTTAATCCTATATAGAGTTGAATATTGAATAAACCATTAATTGCAGCCTATTCAACAATTATTTCAATAACACTGAACTATATATGTGTGATTTGCATGTATACATGTAGTACATTATTAAATAAGAGGGCCAAGATGGACCTTAATCGCTCACCTGAGAAAGATGATTGCTTATGAAATAAAGATGCTAGAGTGTAAACAAAGTGAAATCAGGCTTTTTTCGGCGTAGCTGTATAATTTCGATTTCAACTCGCATCTTAAACCAATCAAATGTATGCTAACAGCGGTAAATAATTCTAAGCTGAATAAAAGGACTCCTGTTATTGGTTAACGCATCGTTATGGACTATAAAATTACTGTAAATAAGGGGTGCAGCTTGTATATATCATTCAGCTTGGTGTTATTACTTTTCTTTTTGATGTAAACATGAAAGTGATTTCAGTAAGTTAAATACAATCCTTTTCCATCAATTGAGGAATGCTACTTTGTGAAAATGATTTAAAACAACAAAAAAGAATCCACCGTGTTATGACATGAAACCCCTTAATTACTATGTATATTGAATTCTTCCAGCCTGCCGAGATGCTCTCATTGAAAATTAATTCGCCAAAACCAAAACAACTAATAACGCTTTTATATCATAATTGTCATATGCAATAATGATATGAACAAATATCAAACAAGCCTATTTACAGATATAATTTTTTGTATTACCGTCTATAGATAAGTATATTTCATAGAAAAAATACTGAACTATTTCTAGAGCGTACTAAATTTGTTGTGCTTCGGTCTTTCGCGCGCTTTTCCTCGGAATGTTCTAGAAGACTGGAAATCTCGTTTTTCTTTCATCGTACGCCGAATATCTTTTTTCAAGATATTTCTTGTTTATAGTGA